>BPTQ01000005.1:7715929-7937737 GCA_019973895.1 Chrysanthemum seticuspe | reverse complement strand
TCGAAATGTAAAACATGGGGTGACCTCCCTTAGGGGGAGATTGTTAGGAATTAGAAAATTCCATAGTGAAGAGTCGGTCACCCCAAATGTTATCTAGCATAAGTTAGCTCGTAGATTTGTCGTTAGTCACGTTATTTATTGTTTTATTAGTTAGTCAGTAGCGTAAAATAGTTTAGTGCAACACCGTGGAGGAAGGACGGGTCTTTACCCACTGTATCCCTGATCCACAGGCCGATAGGAGGTCGAGTATTTGTAACTATAAATACCCCTTCCATCCATGGAAGGGGTGGTGCTTCATAATCTAATACTCTACAATTTGTGTAACTCTCTAGCAAGAACACCCTCTCTCTCTACTTTCTCTCTCTAAAATGGAAAACATGTATTTTGATCTCCCAAGACCACCCGAATCATCAAACACAATAAAATAACGATCCTACAGGAGCATTGGTCAAGGAAGAGATAATGGCTCGGGCTCATTACACATTCCGCCTCGCATCTTCTTTTTGTTGAAACAAAAAGGGGGAGAAATATATAGAACTTGGTTATATTTGACTTTCTGAAAAAGTCAAATGCATAATATGACTTTCTGAAAAAGTCAACATCATGCTTCATTGGTTATATTTGACTTTCTGAAAAAGTCAACTGCACACTTTGACTTTCTGAAAAAGTCAACATCATGCTTCAACTAGTGAAGACTTTGACTTTCTGAAAAGTCAACATCATATCTAAATTGGACTTACTTGCATTATAATTTTTATCTTTCAAGTTCTAAAACTAATATTTTTATAACTCTTGTACAATCTTTACATCTTTTATAAAAATAAAGTTTATGTTTTGTCCTCAACAAAAAGGGGGAGATTGTTAATACAAATATCGTCATTAAACGTTATTTATATTTTTGATCTTTACCTAAGCTTTGTTAACGACAAAAGTAAATTTAATTTTTATAAAGCATAAAGCTTGTCAAGTTTAATAGATATTAAGACAAGCTTTTCCAAAATAATATCTTCATCACTCAAGCATTTACATTATGATTAATCATATCTTGATATGACTCTAAACCATAATGTATGTTAGAAGTTTTTAGTTCAAGAATGTTTTGGTTTCTTAAAACAAAACATTACATATGTATTTACATTTTAACATATTTCTAAAAATAGAAAAACAAACACATGACATCATGTGGTGCATCAATGAAATCCTTGGAAGATTTCACTAGATACTTTGTGTAGATTTAGACTCTACATATCTTACACAATCTTGGATAGATATGGTTGACTTTGGTAAGATTTTGAGATCTTGCTGTCAGACCCCGGCGACACCAAAAATTAACACGGGTGGAACCCTTTGAAGGGTTCCGTGGTCCGTGGTGCTTGCTGATGTTTTTGGCTATAAATAGCAAAGCCAAACCAAGTTGTTTTTCATCCCTTTCTATCATATTCTCATACATTCCTTCTCTCTAACATTTCTAACTCAGTTTCATATCATATTAGTGATCTCTTTTGTAGCAAAGAAGATCAATATACATTCAAGCTTCAACAAGAAGTTAGAAGTCTTGTTTGTTTGTTGTTTTATGATCTTGTGTTGATTCATACATCATAGTTGTACCAAACCATCATAATCTTGTGAGTGTGAGTGGTTAGTATTTTAGTCCTTAAAATACATTGTGTGTGGGAGTGGTTGTACCCTTGAAAAGAACTCGACGTTTAGCTTAGTGTCGGAAATAGTGTGTAAGCGAAGTGCAAAGGTTTCTCCGCCAGTGAAAGGAACTTGTTGACTAGTGAAGTTAAACTCTCGAGTGTGAGACTCGGGGAGTGGAGTAGGGCAAGGAAAAATAGTCCTTGTAGATCGAACCACTATAAACAAATTGTTGTGGTTTGATTGTTTCTTTCCTTATCTACTCTTTATATATTGTTGATTACTATTCACTAACATATCCAAAATCAATATCAATTGATCTTTCAATAAGTTTCAAAACAAAGTTTTAATCGGTAAACTATTCAACCCCCCTTCTAGTTTTCCACAATAGCCTAAGTGTTTGTGATCAGTGTAAGTGAGCAAAAGTCTTTTTCTTACACTGATGATACATGAAAGCAAGTAAAGGACACTGATTGAACATAAACATTCTTCATTCATACATTACATAAGTCCTAAACATAGCTAAACAGATAGTGTATACAACATTCTCAGTCCAAATAAAATCCCAAGGCTTCAAGCTTCACTTTCTTAGACTTAAGCTTTTCTTGATCAGGATGATAAACAATATTTTTCCTCAGGCCCATGTTGAACTTAGCATTCTCAGTGGTCTTGACATTTGATGCCATTACCAGATTATCCATCCATGGCATCAATCCCTGCAAAGTCAATGTCACTTCATCTTTGGAAGGCTTGATTCCCATAAGCATCTATGAAGAACATTCCATACTCAGGCTCTTCAATCACCATATTGTTGACAAAGGGAACTCCTTCAGGAGGGACACTATTGAAATCAAGTCCAGGAACCTTGATTTCAGGTTCAGTCTCAATAAGTTTCCTCTTTCTCCCTGAATATTGAGTTTGAGACTGTTGAGGAGGAGCCAAGAAAGAGCAGACTGAATTCCAAGATCTTCAGGAATTTTCTTCAGTCTTGCATACCTGTTGCTTAGAGATGTCGTCAGGTCCTTGACAATGATGTTCCTTTTCTTTTCAATAATTGGAACCAACTTATCTAGCTCAGTGATCCCAATGTCAGAGAATTTGAATGGATCATGTACTTCAAATTTCCTTTTGTCACTGCCCCTGTAGACTCAGAGAATTGCAGGCTTGGTCTTTGGTTGAATCTTCACGTCTGTGATGGGTTCAGGCAATAGTATCTGTGTCATGGTCTAGTTGTACTGCTAAATCCTATTTTTCTTCAGTTCAGCCATTCTTTTGACCTTCTCAGAATGCTGTTTCTTGAGACCCTCCAATTGTTCATGTGAGAAACTAGAAAGGGGGTTGAATAGTTTACCGCTTTTTAATTTAGTTATCAAAGTTTACTTTGTGAAATCAAACCACAACTATATGAATCGTACTTAATAAGACTATAATAAATACACTACAACAATTGAAAGTAAGTAATGAAAGTAAAGAGTAAGATATGGAAAGATCAAAATGAGACAACGAGATTTACAGTGGTTCGGTCACGAAGCTCTTCTTCGCCCTACTTCACTCCCTGAGTACCCAACTCGAGAGTTCTAAGCACTATGTCAACAAACTCCCTTGAGGTGGAGAAAACCGTACAACGTCGCTTATCACAATTTCTGAAGCTAAGCTAAATGTCGAGTACTAATCTAGCTAGTACCAATCTCACTCACGATCTACCCGATCCTTGCTAATCACACAAACTACTAGATTACCACGATTTAGACTTGATCCACTTAATCAACACACTAACCACAAACAGCAAGAGATCTACAAGATCTCAACAAGATCATAATGATCCATACAAGTTATCTAAATAAGACTCAAGACTACTTGATGTATATCAAGATACAAAAAGTATGTAACAAGTGCACACTACTATGACTATAACACCAAGTATCTTCTTGATACAATGTGTTCTTCTCTTGCACTAGGAGAGGAATTGAAGGTGATTACTTGGTTGGAAGAAATGATCACTCTAAAACAAAAGAAAAATATCTAAATGGTCAAAGGAAAAAAGAGCAGGTCCTACAAAACTTTAAAAACTATATATTTGTAATACTAAAAAAATAGAAAAGATAGAAAGAGAGAAAAAGAGAAAAAGAAAAAATAGTATGTCCCACAAAATTTTAAAAACCTATCCAACACCCCTACTTTTACACATCCTCAATTTTAAGGGTCTTACTCCCAAATCCTAATCCCTAAAACTCAACTAAACAATCAATTAATGTCTTTTCAACTAAAAACTCATGCCAAAGTACTCAACCAAACGGGCCCATAATTTAGTATTAAAAAAATTATATGATTTTGACAGTTTTTTTTCTCTTTATTCATTTTTATTCAATATAAATAGACCCCACATTCACTGCTATCTCACATTTTTTATATAATAATCAAATATATATACATAACTTTTTAAAATAATAAATTATTTATTTTTTAATATATTTTCTCTCTCCTACATCAAAGTCAAATCCAAATCATAATCCTAATCCAAATCTTAATTCTAAACTCACCTACAAACCAAACGGGCCTTAAATGTTTACAACTTTTAATTAAAATAACTGTAAGAAATATGAATGCAAACAATTTCATATCTAAATAAAAGTTGTCATTCTGCTGCTTATTTGGATATGAAATAGTTTGCATTGCTATTGATTATAGTTAGTTTAATTAAAATTTGTCGTTCATTCGTAAACTTACTGTTAGAAAAAACCGTACAAATGAAAAATATTTGCTCGCCACAAAATTAGTCACCGGATACCCGCCGCCACATTGCGCGGGTACCCTATTAGCCAGGAGAATGTCACAACGATGTATCACAAAAATATATGGAGAAGAATGTCTATCAAATAGTAGTATCAAGTTTGAGATATATTCCAATTTAGTAATATATAAACAAGTCGAAGTTTTAATAGTGATTCATTTTTGTGAAAAATTTATGTTAGAGTGACCTGAACAAAACACTATCAAACCTGGTTATTATTTCGTAGTTATTTTTATGTTTAGTCATTCATTGATTGATTGTACATAAAATTGGTTAGAAGTAAACCAATCTTGAAAATTTTCACAAAAATGGAACAATTTTGAAACATTTATCATTTTTATGATTGATACAAAGTTTGAGTGATCAAATTAAACACTGATGAAACTTAATTATTGGTGACACAAGTAAATGCTTCTTCAGTTGAAAATAAATTAGAAAGTATCATAGACCAAAACAAAGGGAAAAAAAAGATGGTAGTATAGTTGTTATTTTTGCTAAAAATATGAATGCATTTGAAGCCTCTTGAGATGGGGTACATATATAATAACATCATGGAGTTAGGATCAAATAAGAAGATTACTTAAAATAAGAAGAACTATAATCGCAAATCCGAGATGCACCGACCTAAATTAGATGCATCCATATAATCTTAGATGCATTATAATTCACCATAGTATTTTTTCTAGCTTTTAATAAGATGCATATACGTATATTAGATGCATTTCATGTTTTCTCTTGTTTTTTGTTCCTCTACACGTGCCGAAATCATGTAAATCAATTTTCACCATTTATACATCAAAATAACTTTTGAAACTCAAGAAGTTGCATCTATATGAATAGAAATACATCAAATGCAAGTCGTTGCATCTCAAATGCATGATTTTAGTCACTTCTCAGTTCTCACCATTTCTTATTTTAAATTACTTCTCATGGATCCCTACTCTAACATCATGAACAATAAATAAATAATTTGTATTTGAGAATGAGACTTTGGAGATGGCTTGCTGGCTAAGATTGATATCCTATAAGCGGTCTCGTGTTCGAGTCAGCAAACTCTTCAATGTTTTCTTTTTCTACTCATTTTATTCTTTAGTTTTATAACTTTTGCAATCAGGCCCAATTAATGATATAGATATGTTGATTAAAGTTAAAAAACGAACATTAAAATCAAATGCAACAACAAAATGAATTTACTTGTTAAACTTTTCTTTCATAAATTTTATTTTATTCTTATTTATTATGGAGATTGAATCACGATTGAAAAAAAAAAAAAAAAAAAAAAAAAACATAGGTACATCATTGAGCGATATTTTAACTATAGTTTTTTCGCCAATTCCCCCCCCCCCCCCCCAACTTAAGATCATGGCTCTGCCGTCTTCTACCATGTCATGACTTGAATAAAAACAACGTTTTTCCCACAACATTGTCGAGAAGTTGTAAGATCTTGAAGCTCTTCTTGTCGAAAGAAGCCTGTAACTTTGGTTACTAAAAAGAGATGAACAATGTCGAGCTAGTTTAGGTAATGTAGCTTATCTAGTTTACGGGTTCCAATTGGGAAACGATTATGTATCGGACTTTGATATATCATTTTACCATTCTGCATCCATGAAATATGAGAACAAGTTGAGCCTGACTTGCATTCCAATACAAGTGTCTGGATATTGGTTTACAAGCTACTCATTCTTTTCTAGACAATGAACTAGCTTCCACAATCTAATCTTTGATCTTCAAGCTTCATGTTGATGTCGGTTTCTGTGTCCCATCTTTATTTCTTCTCAGGCGCAAATAACACAACCCATAATCACATCGTTCGCAAAAATATGGACCACAATAAGAAACAAGTTACACATACAATGACCTTTATTTTCTGTAAGAGCAAAAAAGCACATCCCGATATCTAGTCAATACGACTCACTGTCACATACTCATATTGAGTAAAGACGGCCTGTAACAGTAGAACAAGAAATCATGATCAAGTCATAACGGGTCCCACTGTCACATTTTAGTTGTCTTCACATCAAGTAAAAGAGGAGACTAGAAATTGTTTAATGAGTTAGACATCTAGACTTAGGATCTTTCTTTAAAGTTTCCCAATTGAAACCCATACTCAACTAAGAAGTTAACTTAGTATTTATATTTCTCAGAATGCTGCTGCATTCATGTTATTTTGTATTTTGTGTTACTAATAACAAACGCTCATTTAAGGATGTCGAGAAAATTAGTTTCTGTTTATTTCTTTATGCTATTTGTTATCACGAGATGTTACTTGCTAGGAGTTAATGGAGAAACAAAGGTGATGTTAAACACATATTCATTCTCGTACTGTTTTACATGTCATGTGCATAACTTTAATAGAACAATTGTGATCGATTAAATGTTACTAGCAGAATTACTACATCGTCTTCTTGGGTGATCAATTAGCTAACCCGGAATCCAAGGCAAGCACACACATTGGCATCCTATCAGCATTGAAAGGAAGGTAGTAATCAGTAAACTAATGCATCTATTTTCGCTGATCAGATAAAAAGTTACAGCAATATTAGAGGTTGCTATTTCTATCATTTACTTATAAACGGGTCCATTTTGTTTATGTTTTATGCCAACCTGTTCAAAAAGGTCAAATGAAATAGTTAAAGCATATAAATCTTCTAAGTCAGCTCTTCTGTAATTATACAATTCATGGAATCATATTTAGCTCACATTTATTTATGAAGTTCAGTAAAATGAATTGAAATGTGTTTGAGTATTGACCCAATCCTTTTCGACCCATTCACAAAACAAAAGGTGTTGACCCGTTACCCGATCACCCATTTTGCCACCTGTAAGCACTATGCACTAACATATGTGTGTTGGACTATAGTGAACTAGATGCAAAGGCCTCACATGTCTATAGCTATACAAAAAGTTTCAACGCATTTGCAGCAAAGCTCTCAGAATCAGAAGCCAGAGAGTTATCTGGTACGTAGCCTCAAACCTTACGCAGGTGTTTATGCAATATTTGTATGATGATTTGGTTTTTATGATGTTTGTGAAGGTATGGATGGTGTGCAATCTGTCATTTTGAATCAGTATCGCAGACTACATACAACAAGATCATGGGATTTTATAGGATTACCACAAACTGCAAGAAGAAAGCAGTTTGAGAGTGACATTATTGTCGGTGTTATGGACACAGGTTAACAAATTTTCAGTCTAGTGTCTCAGGCTCGGTTCTCATAAGGTGGTCTTATAAGATAAAACTGTTTGGTTTTAAACTTACTAGGAATAACTCCACAATCAGACAGCTTCAACGATGATGGATTGGGCCCTCCACCTGCAAAATGGAAAGGATCTTGTCATCATTTTGCTAATTTTTCTGGATGCAACAAGTATGATATTTAAATCCAAATGTTTATATTATTTGGATTTGATGCTTCAAGCTTTCATTTAATAATTATGTATATTTTTTAAAGCAAGCTTATAGGTGCTAAGTACTTCAAGCTAGACGGAAATCCCGACCCTAATGACATTCTATCACCAGTAGACACCGATGGGCATGGGACACATACGTCATCGACTGCAGCAGGAAGTGCGGTACAGAATGCAGAACTATTCGGTTTAGCCAAGGGCATCGCACGTGGGGCTGTGCCATCAGCTAGAGTTGCAATGTACAAGGTCTGTTGGGCTAGCTCAGGTTGCTCTGACATGGACTTGTTAGCAGGTTTTGATGCAGCAATTCATGATGGAGTAGACATTATATCAATTTCAATAGGTGGTCTAACCGGGGTCTATACTAGAGATACTATATCTGTTGCATCGTATCACGCCATGAATAAGGGGATTCTCACTGTGGCTTCGGCTGGGAATGATGGACCTAGTTTTGGAAGTGTTGCAAACCATGCGCCATGGCTTTTGACTGTGGCAGCCAGTGGTATTGACCGAGGGTTCCAGAGCAAAGTCATATTGGGTAATGGGAAGACTGTGTCAGTAAGTTCATACATGAACTTAAAATATGTGAGGTCTCAAGTTCAATTCTTGCTAGGTGCAAACAACTTTAAGTGGCCACGCCAACCTCCTGTAAAGGGAGGGCTTTACCTGGTTTGAGTCTGTGTGGCGGTGGGTTCAAACCCCGTGAATTAGTCGGCCAAAAGGTCGGAAATCACAGTTACCAAAAAAAAAAAAAAAAAAAAAAAAAAAAGTTCATACATGATGCCAAGATTCCTGGTCTAGGTGTCATAACAGATAGGGCGGGTGGGTTGGCTAACGAGTCAAAGTCGGTTCATGTCAAAAAAGAGTAACTTGTATTAAACACTTGAGCTCATTGACCCGATTCAGTTTTAGCAACATTTCTACATTTGACCCATTATGACTAATTACAATATAAATTGACCCGTTTCCCTGTAAATGTGTTGAAATTGGCATCTCTAGTTCCTAGGTTCAAATAAGGTTCTTAACACAGCATGTTCTGTGTGCAGGGAGTTGGAATAAATGGTTTCAAACCGGAGCAAAAGCTTTACCCTATCACGAGTGGAACTGATGTGGCTATAAACAGTGAAAGCCAAGATAGTGCAGGGTACTGTATCTCATACGTATACTACACATGTTAATAAAAACTAGACTGTATATAAACGATACTATATTTATCACTACTATATACAGGTATTGTATCGAAGACACATTAGATCCGAGTAAAGTTAAGGGGAAACTTGTTCAGTGCAAGCTAGGAACTTGGGGTTCTGATTCAGTTATCAAAGGACTAGGAGGAATTGGGACCATAATCGAAAGTGAAGTGTTTCTTGACACTGCCCAAATTTTTATGGCACCTGCAACAATGGTGAACTCTACGATTGGTGAAACAATCAACAAATATATACACTCGACTAGGTAAACCATTGATCATTAATGGGGCCCAACAAACTGGTTGGAACATATGTAGCAAGAATAAACGCGTAGTAATGATTCAGATTTTATAAAACGCAGATCACCGTCTGCAGTGATATACAAGTCTGAAGAAGTGAAGGTTGCGGCTCCTTTCATTGCCACATTTTCATCCAGGGGTCCAAATCCAGGAACAAAACATGTACTAAAGGTATACGAAACACAACTCAAAACTATTTTTACTTTATGCAATTGATTAGAGTAAGACTTACCGAGTTTTATGCTTAACAATGGAGCAGCCAGACATTGCAGCACCAGGAGTCGACATCTTGGCATCATACACCCCTCTACAAACACTCACAGGATTAAGAGGCGACACACAATATTCAAAATTTACGATAATGTCTGGAACCTCTATGGCTTGTCCACATGTTGCCGGGACAGCTGCATATGTTAAATCTTTCCATCCAAATTGGTCCCCTGCTGCAATAAAGTCAGCTATTATGACTTCTGGTAAATTCAAAAACCTTAGATTCTTAGACATAGCCTGGTTAATGTTAGAAATTGGGGTTAGGTGATAATCTTCATTATCTTGCTTGAATCCTGTAAGATCACTTTCTGAATACCCTATTGATGCTTGGGTATCACGAAATCCTTATTGAGATAATTCAAAGAAGAACACTTTGTTTCTAGGCACAAGAGAACAAAGCAAAACAGAGAGTAATTGTGTGTTTTTGTATGTTTGAATGAGACCAAAGATCTGTTAAGAAAACAAAAACTTATGACAGTTAAAAGCACTTAAAAGCGGCTAAATCCCAAGAGACACAACTCTTCACCAACAAACATGTTGGTTGGGTTTTGGCCGGAAAATCTTAAGTCCTTTAATACTGATTCATGAAAATCCCCAAACCCCGCGAGGGGAGGCTGCCCCTTGACCTTGTAAGGGGGACCGGCCCCCTTAACCTCCGCATCTTTGTCATGGTCGGAAACATGTTAGCTCAACGAGTGTGCACTCCACACTTCCCTAACTTGTATCCGAACATAATATGAAATCACATTGGTCTCTAGTAAATCACAACTACCTAAAATAGTCGATAACACTAAAATCACCAATATTTTATTCATTGAACTTTTTTGTGTACATCTAAGACACTGATTCATTTAAAGATGAATTCGTGTCCCGTTTGAGTAATTTTCTGTAGGGAAATTTATTATAAAAATGGTAAACGTGTGTTAAAATGTTTGGTTTATATAAAATCACAATTCTTGTATTAAAAACTAAGACTATGCGCTACAGTTTGTCCAGAACAGGCCTCAACAACATCTTCTAATTACTCAAACATAGACAAACAAAAGTACCTTGACTAATACGGTGCAAAGGAAATTCAGTAGTACATTAATGCTTTATGAAAAAAAGATTTCTATATAAAACGTTACTTTGAACTGAAGAATGTGCAAGTTGATTTTTACTGCTGTGTCTTACTAAAGCTTACTTTTGACTCGGCTTACATGATCAAGCAAGACCAATGAGCTCAAGAGTTAACAAGGAAGCCGAGTTTGCCTATGGTGTTGGTCAACTAAATCCTAGACGAGCCATAAATCCAGGATTAGTCTACGACATGAACAACATGTCCTACGTACAGTTTCTATGCCACGAAGGCTACGATGGGTCATCAATCGCCTCTTTGATCGGTTCAAAGTCAAACATCAATTGTGCTTCATTGCTTCCGCCTCTTGTTAGTAAAGATGCCATCAACTACCCTACCATCCAACTTACTTTGAAGAGCAATATGACGATCACTACAGGGATATTCAGGAGAACGGTGACTAACGTAGGCCGAGCTAAATCTATCTACAATGCCACCATTAGAGCACCTAAAGGAGTGAACATAACAGTGGAACCAATGACACTCGAGTTCTCGCATGCCTCAAATATAAAAAGCTTTAAAGTCACAGTTAGTGCAAAATCTATGGCGGGCACGAAAGTCTTGGTTTCAGGATCATTAATATGGAAAAGTTGTAGGTATGTTGTAAGGAGTCCAATTGTTGTTTACAATCCACAAGATTAGAGCTCAGTATGCATACACAGACAGTGGCGTAGCTAGGATTTTTTTCTAGGGAGGCCAAAACTGACTTGAAAGATTATAAAATATAAGTGTATAATAAGGACGTACTTAATAATATGTTATATAAGTGAAAAATGAATTAATGTTCTATATCTTGTGTTTTTCAAAGGTATTTTTGCTTTTGAACCAATATTAAGATTCTTAGTAGTTTAATATTCGGGCAAATGACAAAAAAATGCATCGAACTTGACACTTTATGTGATTGTGTATAGCCAACTATTTTTTTTCTTATTGTATGTACTGAACTTTCAAATTTTGATCATTATGTGTATTTTGTGACTATTCTGCCATGTAAAATAACCATTTTACCCTTCGAAATTTGAAAAAATTAAGGGTAAAATGGTCACAAAATACACAAAATAATCGAATTTTGAAAGTTCAGTACACACAATAAGAAAAAAAATAGTTGGCTACACACAATAATAAAAAGTGTCAAGTTCGATGCATTTTTTTGTCATTTGCCCTTTAATATTCTGCCGCCATGAATTTGTTAAAAAATGGGCGAACCGTTAGTAGATACATTAATCCATTTGCCAATTTTTTTGGGCTTTTTATGTGGGCTATTGCACATCTTATAGCCCACACAGCTACACCTCTACAATCTGCATACACATTGAATAAAATTTAGTGTTAATTTCTTGACATTTTATATTTGTTTCGAGAATAGAATATGCAACCAGGGGCGGAGGGACCTTATAACGACAAGGGGGGGGGGGTGCTTGGGCCAAAAAAAAATTTATATAGTACAAAAAATCTGTTTTAGTGGACTTTTATGAAACATGCCCTCAGCCCAAAACTCATCTTGCCTTCAACAAAACTGAGCCCAACATGTAATCTTTTTTTATATTAGTAATCACATATTAACAGTTCACGTATAACGTATTTGAGGTGGAGAAAACGAATCGATCACTTAACAAAGAGGAGGGAAACAGTGGAAAACTAACGAGTTGCCTAAACCAATGAACCATCATCATTGAGTCATTCATCAACAACAATAAATTCATCTTTTTTTTCTTCATTTTCAACCTTAAAACTTGGTAAGTGAAACTGAAAACCCTAACTTCTCTTTTACTTTTATAAACTAATTTGCCTAGAGATATTTAAAATTGTGTTATTGTTTTATAATTTTATTGATTAACTGTTAGTTTTATTATCATATTAAGAATTTAAGATATAAATTAGTAGTTAGGAATTTTATTATCATATTAAGAATTTAAGATATAAATTAGTAGTTAGGAATTTAGGATTGATAATAAAGTATGTTAACAGAAAGTTTAGACAAGCATGAAGCATGTATTTGTTAGTGGCGCCACTTAGTAGTTATGTTAGGTAATTAGATTTTGTGAATTGTGATTGTGAGTTTGTGACTAGACTATCTAAAGTATTCTTTATCTAATATGATTTTGTTAACTTTTGTCTAGAAACATGGAAAAGTACTTTAAAAAGAAAAACACCATCTTCATCAACCTCGGATCATGTTAGTGAACAAGCTACAAAGAAAAAGCCTAATGAACCTATTGATGTGATTGACTTGAATAATCTTCCTTGGGACCCGGTTGATAGACCAAGAATTTCACAATATAATGTTAATCAAAGAGATGATATAAGGCGAAAATATTGGAATCGAGGACCTTGTCAACCAAGTGGTTATGACTTTAAAAGAACAATCATAGGTAATACAACAAGGCGTTTTGTCCCAAGTTGGTTCAATCAATATGGTAACTGGTTAGAATATAGTGTAAAGGCAGAAAAAGCCTTTTGCTTATGTTGTTACTTATTTAGAGATGATTTTGGTCATTAAGGTGGCAATGAAGCATTTGTAACAGAAAGGTTCAATGGTTGGAATAAAACAGAAAGGCTTGCTAGTCATGTTGGTGATTTCAAAAGCTTCCATAATCGAGCACTAAAGAAATGTGAAGATCTTATGAAACAAAAGCAATCAATTTCCTTTGCATTTAATAGGCAAACATAACAAGAAAGGAATGATTATCGTATTCGATTACATGTTTCAGTTATTGCTACTAGATATTGCTTAAATGGTGAATTACCATTTCGTGGTCATGATGGATCGCGACTTCTCTTTGTATGGGAAATTTTCTGGAATTGAGAAAGTTAATTGGAAATTTAGATAAGAACATTGGCGTGGTTTTGAAAAGGGCTCCTAAGAATTGTCAATTGAACTCTCCGCAAGGGTCAATGTTACTAATAGACATTTCTTTGAGGTTGAATGTTTTAATACGGTTGTAGATATGCAAATTCAAGAGTTTAGTGATCGTTTTAGTGAGGCAAGCACCGAGTTACTTGCAAATATGGCTTGTTTGAACCCGTTTGATTCATTTGCTCAATTCGACGTATCAAAGTTAGTAAGATTGAGTGAGTTGTACCCAGACGATTTTGATAGCGTTGAAAGGATGGAACTTGAGAGTCAACTAAACTTGTATTATGCCAATGTCAAAGAAGATAATAGTTTTCTCAACTTGAATGGTATCACCGACCTTGCTACAATGATGGTGAAGAAAAGGAAACACATTTCTTATCCTTTGGCGTATCGATTATTAAAGTTAGCTTTGATTTTGCCTGTTGCAACCGCAAGTGTTGAGAGATGTTTTTCTGCAATGAAGATTATTAAATCAGATTTGAGTAATCGAATTAGTCAAGGGTTTTTAAACTCTTGTGTTATATGTGGTGTAGAAAGAGAAGCACTTGCAAATATTACTGATGAAGATGTGATGAACCGCTTCCAAAATATGATAGATCGTAAAGGACAACTTTAAAATGTTTGTTTTCTCAAGGTAAGCATTTTTCGTTGTTATTTTTATGCTTAAACAAGATGTACACATTTTTTTTGTTAATATATACTATTTTTTGCACTTTATGAACAGGTTTTGGATAGGATTTTGCACCTTAAAAGCTGTTTTTTGAGCTGTTTTTTGTGCTGATTGCTGCTGAAATTTGGTACTGAATTGCTGCTGATTTTTACACTAAATTGCTAATGATTTTCTGCTGATTTGACGGCTGAAATGCTGCTGATTACTGCATAAATGATGCTGATTTTGGTGCAGAAATGCTGCTGATTTCGCTGCAGAATAGTGCTGATTTCGCTGCAGAATTGTGCTGAATTGGTGATGCTGTTTTTGCTGCAGAAAAGCTGCTGTTTTTGAAGTGTTTGGGTGCTTTTTGGTTGCTTCTGTTAGTTTGTTTTGCGGCTGCCATTTTGACACAACATAAGGTGTGTTTTGTTGTTATTTTAGCACTATTAGTTCTTTTATGCAATATTAAGTCGGTTAAGTTCACTATTGTTTCGTCGTTAAATTTTTTTTGGCAATATTAATTTTGCCCCCCATATTTCAATATCCTGGCTCCGCCACTGTATGCAACATTAACAAAACACGCAAAGTGCTTATATGTGATGAATGTACACTATGTAGACCGACCAATCGTATGCCCGTGCTTTCTAACTCATAATAACTTAAAAGCCAGTATCGCTTAGCAAAGGGAAAAAGATCTGTATACATAATAAGACATTTCATGATAGCTCAATAGTCAAGATGGTTTTATAAGTACTTCAATAGCCATAAATAATGTACTGTATCATAGTATATTATATTTAGACTAAAATACACCGTTGGTCCCTAAACTTGTCTCGGAGGATCGCGATGGGACGAACCTCGCCCTTTTCATCGCCACGGGTCCAAACAGTAGCCATTAAATGCCAGATTCGTCCCTTGACCACTAACACCTATGTCAACGGCTCTTTTCTGTTAGTTACAGGAGGGTAATATAGTCCAATCACATTTATAACTCAACCTAGTTAATTATGAGAAACGGTTTACCGTATACCATCTTGATCGTTTCCCGCCTTCTTCACACAACCCTCACACACACTTTAACAATGGCAGACAAGGAGCTTACTTGTACAGATGTAACTGATGAGATGGTAAAATATGTGAAGGCAAAATATGGGGATACTTGGTTAAAAGAAGATGAAATGTTTGATGATTTATGCAGATTTGCGAAAGAAGCTCAAGTGATGAAAGGTTAGTCGGGTTTTTTTTTTGTATTTGTGTTATTGCCATTTTAAGGGAGGAGCATAAATAACTCCTATTTATTTGACAGAAATCCGAGCGGTGTCAGAATCTGTCAAAAAGAGGGATTATAGCAAGCTAAAGGTATCTGACGATATGGTTGACTATGCCATGGCTACTTATGGGTATAAGTGGGATATAGGAGATGACATTGCTGATGTGATACTTGAAGACTTGTGGGAAAAATATGAGAATAAGGAGTCTCAGAAAGGTTAGACTTTAGAGTGAATGTTTACAAGCTAAGAAAGTTGTAATGGGTCAACTCTGATTATTTCTGTTTTGTCTATCTTTCTAGATACTAACGTGAAGGGAAATGAAGTTGATGTCATCATTATTTTAGACACATCTGATGATGAGTGTGGGAACATGTCTTCTAAGACCACTAATTCGAAAGGTTCCACTTCCCAAGCTTCCAAGGCGTCCAAGGCTTCCGCTCCCAAACTTGTACTTGGTCTTGTAGCGGCTGTGGGATGCTCCGGCACAAATAGGAATGAGTGGTATGTGCCTCCCCATAAGGACCTCAAGTCTCCCCCCATGAATAACAAGCCTCCCATCAAGAAGTTCACCTGTTATTTTTAGTTGTTGATGTATAGTTTTTGGCTGATGATGGTTACTGAAAACGATACTTGTTAACATGTATGTTTTGCTTCATATGGTGTAATTAGGTGGTGGTGTAGGTATATTTTGGAAATGTTGTTTTCATTTTGTAGTTTGCACTTGCATATCCAGTTTAGGTGGGTGCTTGGGAAAACCCATTTTAACTTATAAGGTCAGCATAAACCAAATTATTAGAGGATACCAAACCGAATTGTTAGTTTTTAAAATCTCGCTTGTTTGACTTATAAAGTCAACAGATTCAAATTGTAACCAAAATTCAATTATTATAACAAAAGAAGCACACACATATCAGTTAAAGCTACATTTAGACTGAAAGACAATATAACATTTCTTGCTAGGAATTCACTGCGATAAATGACTAGTAGGTGATCCATTTGGTCTGTCAGTTGCAGTTGGTTCAACTGGTGTTTTTCTCGGGCGCTCTCTATTTGCTCTTTCAGTTGCAGGTGCTTCACGTGGTGTTTGGCTTGGGCGCTCTCCACTTGCTATTTCAGTTGTAGGTGGTTCACTTTGTTCTTCATCACCGCCCAAGGATGCACCAACACTAGTAGGTGCAGAAATATGTAGACCCATTACATATCCACCACTATCTCCTGTGGTTGTGTATTCCCTTGTAACACTATCTCTACCAGTATAAGATGTGTTTCCCCTTATCTCAAGGCACACTGGACAAACATACCACATGAAAGCTCTATAAGGTGGACGCCTTGCAAAAAAGGTCAATCCAGCCCTGTTTTCCCTTCGAAGCCAACAGTCAATGCATACCATTTGACAACCATTTTCTACATCCATGGTGATAATATGGTGGTATGATAAACAATTGCTGACTTAAGATGTATTATATAAGTAGATGGGAGTTGTGGTTGTTGAACAAGTAGATAAGGAGTAAAGACAACATAAATTCTTACAAGCTAGTCAACTTATAAAGTCAACAAAAAAAACAAAAACATGTTCAAACATAATATTGTTGATATTACAAAATGGCTAGAAGAGTAGAAGCCTACAACCTTAGAAAACTGCTGGAATTTGTGACTTTCAGAGCGTGAATTTTATCCAGCACATATGGATGTCTTGGATATAACTCTTCCACAGACACTCCATAGTAAGCTGCCTTATACTCTGCATCTTCAAGCCAATTTTTCCTCTCCCATTCCTCTTCAATTCTTTTGTACATTCTCTCCTCTTCCAAAAACTGCTAGAATGCTTCTTCATCAAACCTGGACTGCTCTTCATTTTCCTCCAAATTTGTGTGTTCTTCTTCTTGCTCGTAAAGAGCATCATAAAACTCTTGTTCCATAGTCTTCCTTATATCCTCTTCATCCATCCACTTCAAAAGTAATACATTTGCACATCAACTAGAATGTAAACACACTAGAACAATCGTTATACAAATGACAATTAAATGAATACCTGTTGCCTTCTGCCATCACAATGCCTTTTTCTACCTCGAACCTTACTTTCCTTTGTTGGTTTTGGTACCTGATCCTTGTGACAGCTAGACTTATTATGTCCAACAGTTCGACAATTGGAGCATTTAATCTGTTTACGAGCTCTAGATTTACCCATTTTGACTCAATTTCTCTGAAAGGGTTGGGTTTATGTATTTGAATTCAAATTTGTGGTAAAATATGAGAATAAAGTGCTTGCTATAAGTTAATGCAAGACAGGATAGGGGACTAAAACCTGTGTCCCCTACACTCTAAATCTGTTTGACCAAGGACCATAGTTCCACCAACACCCAATACAATCAAAACCATATAACAACTCTCTTAGACGAATACAACAATTAACAACATAATTAACGAATTAAAACACTAGAACATAACATATAGATTCATTAACTTCATATTAAAACACTAGAACATAAATATTCAGTACATATTTTTCCAAAAAAAAAAGGGGAAACATAACCATAGCATTTACTTCTCAACACTTCCTAAGATGATCAAGAAAGTTGTTCATGTCACACACCTGTGAGTGTGTCTGACAGATCATCCTCCTTATCTCCAACGCCTTCAAGACATTAGCCTTTTGCCTGTTGCGAAGATCCTCGATAACCTTGTAGTTCATCACCGTAGTTCAAAAGCCTTCGATCTCAGAGATGTATTGTTGGGTTTCCTTCATACCCCGAATCAAGTCAGTCAAAGTGTTTTGGAGTCCTTTAGCAATTTTGATGTCCTTATCGTTTTCTCTCTGATAAAAGAGAGAAATCGAGTCAAACATGTAGTCGGAGTTTGAAGATTTGGCGAGTTCTTCAAGTAGTGGGAAGTCAGCCATTGGGAGGTTGTTTCTTGTGATTGTTGGTATGCAAATGATATAGTGTATTAACCAATAAATACCAAAAACTACTGGACGTTCCAAATTCAGGGACTAATTGTGAAGTTAGTAAACAGAGAAAAAGTCAAGTTTGGGTGACAAAAAATACGCGGGAATTTTAAGTGCAAAAAAGGGCTGACTGGCCAAATTGAGTGACCAATTGTCACATTTTAAACCTAGTACCCTGCAACTTGGCCTTTTGCCTTCCTTGATACACATATACACAATTAATGTGTTTGGAATCACCAAAAGAACCCAACTAACAAGATCCGAAACCATAAACACTATCATAATAACCCAACCCATTTAACAAAACCCAATCAAAACGAAACCTAACATACATCCACACTCACGTACTGAAACACACATCTAGTCAAACCCATTCTTAAAAAAACAAAAAACTAAGAATGAAGGACAGAAGCATATTGGTCTCCACGTTTAAGGATGTCAAGGAAGAAGAAGAAGGTGAGGTCCTGTTCAGAATCCACTATAATGGGGTTTTTTATTATAGCCCACTCAGGTATGAACGAGGTTCATTAATTAATCCGTGTGTCTTTATCAGTGATAGGGATATATTTAGTTCAAGCCTTGATAATGTGTTATCAGAGATTAATGAACAAAAATGGGCGTTGTTTTTCTGTGATCCTAAACAATCCCTAAAAAATGGTTTGCATTTGATTCATACTGATGTTGATGTTCATACTTTGTTTGGAATGGCTGAAACAAATGACTCAGTTGATATCTTCATAGCCCACAAGCCCCAAAAGTTAACACAATTTTACTTAAAAAACATCAGTTTTGAAGTTGTGGGTTGGGTAGAGCAGGATGCTAAATTTAGGATGCTTAGTCAAACACCTTTTAGGACTACAAGTCAATGGCAGGGGATAGCTAAGAAAAAAATGCAGGGGAGTGGAACCAGGACACCAAGAGTGAAAGGTGGGGTAGTAATCAAGGACGAAGAAGGGGTTGTAGCTAAACAAAGGGACAAAATTAAAGGAAAGGGAAAAGGAAAGATGGTTGATGAAGAGGAGGTTTTGCCCAGAAAAAAAGGGAGAGAAGTTGTTCAAGAATTTAAGCGAGGTTTAGATGGGAAGGGGAAGGCCAAAATGGTTGAGTTTGCAGGGTTTGATGTTGAGAACTTGCCTGGGTTTGACTTAGAGGGGATGGCTGAAAGGGTTGGTGGTGCTGCTGCAGATGTTTCAAGCGGTGTTAAGACACCCTTTCGGAGCAAAGAAAATATTACAAACTGCGTCCTAGCACTCTTCGCCCAAAGGCGACCCTAGGTGATGTTTCAGTGATTAATACCATGTCATGTGTTAAATTCCATTAACCTGTAACACTACAGTTCATAACTTATATGTTTGTAATTTGTATACTTGTTTTTGCAGACAAGGTGGCAGCAGCATCATCAACTTAGGCCTAACAGTTTTGTCGGTTCAACAGTTTCTGGATATCAATCACAACTGTGTATATCATTTGAAGGTTCATCAGTTGAACGTTTTGAAGTTGGGCCCAAATACATCTTTTATAATTTGTAACGAATTAGTAAATTAACATGTATCAGACAATGACTCCGTGGTATCAGTTATGTTCCTGTTTCATCAAACACTGTATATAGTTGACTGTTATAAGTCAACTAGCTAAGTAGTTGATAATGTATAAATTTGTTTGTTAATCCTGGGTAAATTTCTGTGAGCTATTACTTTCTTTACCAGTTGACTTTTATGAAGTCATACTTAAGTGGTGAGGACTCAGGAACACTGATATTATTTGTTCAAACAATATCCTTTTTTTGTTTTGGTGGAATAGTTCTTGGGTTAGAATTAACTAGGTTGAGTTATAAATGTGATTGAACTATATTACCCTCCTGTAACTAACAGAAAAGAGCCGTTGACATAGGTGTTAGTGGTCAAGGGACGAATCTGGCATTTAATGGCTACTGTTTGGACCCGTGGCGATGAAAAGGCCGAGGTTCGTCCCATCGCGATCCTCCGAGACAAGTTTAGGGACCAACGGTGTATTTTAGTCTTAAAAGTATTTTATTATTTCACATATTTTTTATAATTTAAATATCTCTTAAACCGTGAATCGTTAAGTGAAAATATTTACATCGTTGCGAAGAGCATTTAATTATCTTTCTATAGACGAGCACTTTGATATACTTTTGAAAAAAGAAAAAAATTCTTTTTTTTCACGTTTTTTCGTCTTTTTACGTTACTTGAAATTTGTATGAAAAAAATCATATATAATTAAACACTAATTTGAATATCACATGTGATATTAGTGTTAAATCATATATGAAATGTGATATCACATGTAATATGATATGTATATCATATGTGATATTACACTAATATCACATGTGATATTACATATCATATATGAAATAACACTAATATCACATGTGATATTCAAATTAGTGTTTAATCATATATGATTTTTTAATGCAAAATTTCAGTAACGTAAAAAAACGAAAAAACTTAAAAAAAAAACGTGAAAAATACAAAAATTTTTTTGTCGAAAGTATATCAAGGTGCCTATATATATAAAGATAATTAAATACTCGTCGCAATAATATATATTTTTTTTCGCTTAACGATTAACCGTTTGAAAGTTATTAATATTTGAAAAAAAAAGATGAAAGTGAGTATTTTAAATTGTTGTAATTAATTTCATCCATTAGATCAAATAAAAATGGATGGTGTAGATTGATCCCTTAGTATGTAAATAATCTTTTGTCCTCAAATGATCTTAAATCATATTATATATGTTATAATAATACAAGGTAATATGATATGAGATAGTATGTTTAATAGAAGAGAATTGATTTACAATATTCATTATGACACTTCGATTGATACAATGTATAATTTTAAAATTCTGCTTTAGTTTTTTGTACATTAAAATTTATAAATAAAAAGTTAGAATGTGCAAATCAATTTTCTTAATAGAATTACTAGTTGGATACCCACGTGTTGTGTGACTTGTGTCCAGAGAGCCGTATACAAGTGTGTGCGAGATGTGCTACCGCACAGGGCCTCAAATTGTAAGGGGCTTCAAAATGTACACCCCTTTATATGTTTGGGACTTTGGGGCCTTGATAAGGTTTTAAAAGGTACCATTTTGAGGGGTCGTTTAAGTCCTTATTTGATCACTTTTGTATCCGTTATTGCTTAATATCGTTCCTTTTCACTTTTTAGGTCTCGTGAAGGCAAAATGCTGGAATGACACTTATTTGGACAAAAAGGCGCGAATACATGAAGAAAATGGCCAAAGTCGGAATCGAGGCACTCACAGTTGCTGAAGTTAGAAGGCGACGGCGTCAAGTGCTATTGGCGACGCCGTCCCAAGATTTCTGTGACGGGCCAGAACCCAAAACTTGTATTTTCAAGCAACGACGTCCAGTGGTAAAAGAGTAGGCCGTCGCTACTCAGACGGCCTAGATGCAATCCAGACGACGTCAGAAACTGAAGAGGACGGCGTCACGGACATAAGGTGACGCCGTCGCAAGGTTAACGTGGCCAAGACGAAACCCTAATGGCGGCGACACGACGGCATCACTAAACATAAGGTGACGCCGTCGCAATTGTAATCTTATATATAGAATCCGAATTTTTCAGTCTTTGTGTGAAGAGTCTTTGGAGTAAAAACCTAAAACCGAACCTAAGGTGTCTTGTACAGTATTTTAGGGTTTTAAACCCTATCTTACATCAAGATAAGTCTTTACTTCATTAATTCAATTATGTCTTTGATTATTTGTGTGTATGCTTGCATGTTCTCCATGTCCGGCTAATTTATTTGTGTGTTTGCTTAGGAAGTATGAAACTTAATTATTGAATATTGATTGGTTGTTTCTTATCTTAGTTGATTAATGATCTAGTAATGCGATAGGTCATTCGTTGTGTACTTAATGCTTGATTCATCTTTGTGAACCTTAGAATATAATTACCTGAGTAGTTGTAGGCTAAACCATCCAAAGAGCGCCTTGGAGTAGGAGTTTATAATCCCTAGTGGGTTTGTAGATAAGACCCATTGGTAAGTTCAAAGAGTTAGGGAGAAACGCATACCCTACAACTTTAGACTCACAACGCAACTAGGAATAAGACGTGACACTCAACCATCAATAGGAGATAATTAAGGAGTAATACAATCTAAGTAAACACATCTTTAAACTATCATACGAGCACACATTAATTAGACATAGACTCCCACAACCTTAGTTTAGATAATTAGATAATAGTAGAGTAATCGGTAGAAATACCAACCCCCCAAATCCAATACCCGAGATTCGTACCTTTCCATTTTCATAAAACATAAAAAGATAAAAAAATAATCTTCCTCAACCTTAACCTTAGCGTAGTAACTCCTTACTAGCATTCCTATTCCCCTAGAGAATGATATCAATACCCGTGGCTTACCCTAATTACTACACTACAACGATTAGGTTCACTGCCTAGGGTGTTATAAAACTTGCTCGAAGAAAAGGAAGTTTCCTTGACCCCGAACGACGCGTGTAGCGTTATCAAGTTTTTGGCGCCGCTGCCGGGGAATAGAATAGCTAGTTAGTAGTCCACCTCGTTTAGGTTTCTTTGCTTGATTCCTATCAAGTAAACTTTTTTCTTATTTTTAGCTTTCTCTTAGTCTATCCCCCCTTCTTCGTAACCTTTGTTCGTAACCCCATCACTTTTCATCATGGAAGGTGATAACCCACTACCATTCATCAACCCACCACCAAATGACCCGCCAAAAGCCCGTACTCTTGGTGAATACTCAAGACCAAGCCACCTAGGCTATAGGAACACCATTGAGCTTCCCGACCAAGCCCAAACTACGGCCCTGCGATCCGACACCATCCGGTTGGTGCAAAACGGATGTGCATTCCATGGACTTCGTTCCGAAGATCCAAATCAGCATCTGAGGGATTTCCTGAAAATCGTCGATTCCATCGACCTTGATGCTACTACTCGGGAGACCACGCGCCTGCGTCTCTTCCAATTCTCTCTACGGGACCAAGCTAGTAATTGGCTTGAGCGATTTCCCGCCGGCTCCATCTCAAGTTGGGATGATCTTACCTCTCGCTTCCTTGCTCAATTTTTCCCACCGGGGAGAACCACTAAGCTTAGGAATGACATCTTGATGTTCCAACAACGTCAAGGTGAATCTCTCTACGAAGCATGGACCCGATTCAAGGACTTACTTCATAAAGTCCCTCATCACGGCATTGATCTTTGGCTCCAAGTCCAAATTTTTTATGATCATGTCAACTTCCCCACTAAGCGATCCATTGACCAAGCGGCCGGTGGAAAACTTAGTGATCTCACCGCAGAAGAATCATGGGAAATAATAGAGGACCTCGCCCTCTATGACAACGAAAGTTGGGATGACCCCCGTGAGCTGCCCAAAACCGTCAAGGCAATCTCCTTGCCTCCTTCCGACCGTAGGATGATCGAAATTGAAGATCAAGTTAAATTCCTCATGAGTTCCTACGAAAATTCTAAGTCTACACACCGTGTGAACAAAGCTTCTTCCTCGTGTGAGCCGTGTTGTGATCATCATAATACGCGCAATAGCACTCGCTCCCCAGAACATGCTTCCGTTGACTACGCATCCTCACGTATTAATGGAACGGGAGGAAGATTCCCTACAACACCCGGACCTAGGAATTTCAATGAAACCCGTGAAGCATGGAAAAACAAGCCCGACTTCTACTGGGGACAAACCAAAGAATTCACCTCTAATGATTTCTCATGGCCCCCACCTAACGGTCCTAACCAACAAAACGTCGAAGGGATGTTGCAAAACCTAGTTGCATCCCAAGAAACCCAAATGGCTAAGCTCTCGGACCGCTTTAACCATCACCAAGCCGAGATGGATAGGAAAATAAACAACCTTTTGAAAGCCATAGCTAATAGTGACAAGAAGGTTAGTGCTATCTCAACTCCCGAGCCTTCAGGCATAGAGATTAAGGATCCAAGCAAGCTAACTAAGCATGTCCAATTCGTCAATGCCATCGCCTTAGTTGAACCTAATGAAACAAATGACGAAGAGGATTATACACTTGCGGATGAGGAAATACCCGAGGAAGTAGATGAAGTAGACATTGACTATTTCAACAAATTTCCTACGGAAGAAGAACTATCTCGCCACCCTCACTTAGTGCGTGACCTCCGTCACATGTATGTTAGGAAAAGTACTCGAATTAAGTTTGGGAACCCTTGGAATCTTAATATACCATGTGTCATAGGACACCTTTTTGTGGCAAAAGCCTACATTGATCGCAAGTCCCCAATCAACATAATGACTAGCACCTATTACAATTGGATATTGAAGAAGCCTATTCCAACTAGGCAAGACCCCAATGATCCTAATGTTAGTTGCAATTTTCTAGGAAGAGTTAAGAGATTGCCCGTTTATGTAGGTAGTTTCACGTTTCCTACGGACTTCATAATTGTGGATGATATTAGCATGGCCATAGACCCTAGCTTATCCCATGTTATTCTAGGAAAACCTTTCATAGAAAGCACCAGGATGACCTATGGCCCCTCGTTAGGAGTAGTGCGATTCAAGAATAAGACCGATGACATAGCTTACTAAATGCCGTTTAAGATTGAGAAGTTTTCATCACTCTCTAATGATGAAAAGGAACTTAAACTGTCGGTCTATTATAGGAATGATGAGGATAGGGAGAAAGGTGTTGATTATGTTATGGCTAAGATTTTCGGATTCTATAAGGATTGCTTGAGCCTAGGACCGGAATATAGGACCGATTGGGGAGAGGATGAACTCTTAGAGAAGCGCATTTTAGGGCATTTCTACAACATGGAATCCCCCATTAGAAACGGTCAAGAGGGCGGTAATGAGAAAACGTAGGAGCACGACTATGAGTCTAGCTACAAGACTCTTAAATAAAGAAAAGCGCTTCGTGGGAGGCAACCCATGTTTAATTGTTTGCTTGTTAGTGTCTTATATTTTTTATTAATTGTTTATCCTCATGTTTAAATTTGTAAAAATGCTTTATTTTGTTTTTAACCTCGTCTTAATTGCATATAAAGGTATTTTACATAAGGGATAAGTGTAGGGAGGATTACACACGTTTTCAAAAGAAACGTAAACATGAGAATAACAATTAACTAAAAGAGATTTATGTTTGTTTGTTCGAGTCAAATGCTTGTATCGAGTCATAATGAATGTTTTGCAGAAATATTTCCAGATTCTAAAGATGTAAATTTTCCAGAATTTTTTCCAGAAAATCGCAGACCAGTTTTTGTCAGGATAACCTGACGGCGTCAGGATTGCAACCTGACGGCGTCAGGAAGGAGTAAAAACATCAGATTACTTTTTTCTCGTTTTCTGAGCTATTTATAAATTTTTGGAATTTTCCAGGTCTTAATTTTCTTAGAAATTCTGTAAACATCCATTCCACAAGCATTATATCCTAGTTTAAATCGAGTCTTATATATATTATTACCACCGATTTTACACGAAGGTTTCGTTTGTTTTCTTCAAGTGTGCAGGTTTAGTTTGTCAAGAAGAAGTTACATAAGATTGGAAGGAGCTTTTCACGCAATAATTCTTCTTGAAAAGAATTTAACCACCACTTTACACGGATCCTACCGAGCTAATCAGGGGATTATTAGTTTCTTTCGTTTTTAATTACCTTCTTTTATCATAACTTTGATACTTTCGGGGAACATTGGGGACAATGTTCAGTTTAAGTGTAGGGAGGGAAAATAAAACGGGAACTTTGAAACTATGCTTATCCTTGACTATTTGCTTTGTCCAATTGTGATTGTGTATAAACCATGAGAAAATGTCGGTTAGGGTAATTTTGGCACCAAATTTAAAATTTTTCATGACATATAGGAGTGGGCCATTAGTCTTAACATAAGCGTCTCATGGATAGGAAGTTATATGACTAGCACAAAAACTCTTTACCACCCAAATTCCACCCAAAATGTGAGGATCGCCCTTAGATTAGTAGAAATTAAAGCATTCATCTTTAATGCTTAGAGTGTGAACCGGTAGTATATTAGATTCTAGAACTTGTTTTGTGATGCATTCCGAGATCGCAAGTGAGGCTACACTTGTGTAGTTAGGAATAACTAAATGATAAGAGGCATTAGGATAACCTTTGTTTGATACCTGTAATATAATTACTTCTTCCACATCGGTTGAGTAATTCCCCACACCCTTTGCGTTGTACTCATCTTTAGTACACGATACCCCTAGTTAACCCCTCAGAGCCTATCCTTTTCGCGGTTCTCGTGATGTTTCGGTTTTTCCGGAATATCAATGAAGAGCATTGTTTGCACCCCACCCCCAAATATACACCCAAATCGCCTTAGCCTACCCCTTATGCACTCACTTTTAGTGCAAATGTTTGTTATCACCCTAAACCCTTAGTTCAATTATCTAGTTGCTTGCATAAGTTGCTAAGTCGAGTCATATCCTTTGTATACAGTTTTGGGATGATTGGGATTCATGGGAAAAGTTAAAGTTTATTAAAGTGACGGGAAGGGAACGTTAAATTCAAATTCCCTTTGTTTGCATAATAATGTACCCCAAGTGTTTTGATCTTTTCAAATCGGGTCAAATTAGTGTTAGAGTAATAAAAACTCAAGTGTAGGGATGTGCCTATAAATCCCTAGTATTTTGATGTTATCGTAGAGGATGGTAGAGTAAAAGTGTATGAAAAAAAAAATCGAAAAAAAAATAGAAAAAGAGAAAAGAAAAAAAAAATAGAGTGAAAAAAAAAAAAAAAAAAAAAAAAAAAAAAAAAAAAACATACGGGCTACCATCCTACATCTATCTTTTAAATTTATGTTTGTTTATTTCAGTTATCTAGAGTTTAGAGTGTTGAGTCTTGGCTTAGCAACGCCATTCTTCATATGCAGTTAACATAAAAATTTTTGACTTACCACCACTAAATAGCCTATCCCACCAAAACCCTTATTTCCCTACCGTAAGCCTAACATTACAACCCTTTAAAAGACCTCTTTGATAGTCTTTCCTAGGTGCTTACGCCAAAGCGATGAAGGTTTGATCTATTCTCAAGCCTATGGTAATTTATGTACTAGGACCGGTTAATGAGTGTTTATCTTCCATTTCCTATTTTGTTATATTTCATATATACACCCGAGAGAGATGTGAGTATCCAAACACCCCATGTGAGGTGCTAGTATGTAATTTCCGTGCTTGTTATGGCTTTTGCGGGGCTTATATGTGTTGTGGACCGTTTTGAATTAATGCTTCATGACCCCTAACTTATAAATTAATTGGCTAAAAGCACATTTGCTTGAGGACAAGCAAATAACAAGTGTAGGGATATTTGATAAGGTTTTAAAAGGTACCATTTTGAGGGGTCATTTAAGTCCTTATTTGATCACTTTTGTATCTGTTATTGCTTAATATCGTTCCTTTTCACTTTTTTGGTCTCGTGAAGGCAAAATGCTGGAATGACACTTATTTGGACGAAAAGGCGCGAATATATGAAGAAAATAACCAAAGTCGGAATCGAGGCACTCACAGTTGCTGAAGTTAGAAGGCGACGGCGTCAGGTGCTATTGGCGACGCCGTCCCAAGATTTCTGTGACAGGCCAGAACCCAAAACTTGTATTTTCAAGCGACGACGTCCAGTGGTAAAAGAGTAGGCCGTCGCTACTCAGACGGCCTAGATGCAATCCAGACGACGTCAGAAACTGAAGAGGACGGCGTCACGGACATAAGGTGACGCCGTCGCAAGGTTAACGTGGCCAAGACGAAACCCTAATGGCGGCGACACGACGGCGTCACTAAACATAAGGTGACGCTGTCGCAATTGTAATCTTATATATAGAATCCGAATTTTTCAGTCTTTGTGTGAAGAGTCTTTGGAGTAAAAACCTAAAACCGAACCTAAGGTGTCTTGTACAGTATTTTAGGGTTTTAAACCCTATCTTACATCAAGATAAGTCTTTACTTCATTAATTCAATTATGTCTTTGATTATTTGTGTGTATGCTTGCATGTTCTCCATGTCCGGCTAATTTATTTGTGTGTTTGCTTAGGAAGTATGAAACTTAATTATTGAATATTGATTGGTTGTTTCTTATCTTAGTTGATTAATGATCTAGAAATGCGATAGGTCATTCGTTGTGTACTTAATGCTTGATTCATCTTTGTGAACCTTAGAATATAATTACCTGAGTAGTTGTAGGCTAAACCATCCAAAGAGCGCCTTAGAGTAGGAGTTTATAATCCCTAGTGGGTTTGTAGACAAGACCCTTTGGTAAGTTCAAAGAGTTAGGGAGAAACGCATACCCTACAACTTTAGACTCACAACGCAACTAGGAATAAGACGTGACACTCAACCATCAATAGGAGATAATTAAGGAGTAATACAATCTAAGTAAACACATCTTTAAACTATCATAAGAGCACACATTAATTAGACATAGACTCCCACAACCTTAGTTTAGATAATTAGATAATAGTAGAGTAATCGGTAGAAATACCAACCCCCCAAATCCAATACCCGAGATTCGTACCTTTCCATTTTCGTAAAACATAAAAAGATAAAAAAATAATCTTCCTCAACCTTAACCTTAGCGTAGTAACTCCTTACTAGCATTCCTATTCCCTAGAGAACGATATCAATACCCGTGGCTTACCCTAATTACTACACTACAACGATTAGGTTCATTGCCTAGGGTGTTATAAAACTTGCTCGAAGAAAAGGAAGTTTCCTTGACCCCGAACGACGCGTGTAGCGTTATCAGGCCTCAAAATTCACATCGAAGAAAAATTGTTAACATCGTACAAATTTATAATGTAGTGGTAATTATTTGTTAAAACTTAAGACATATCATTAAAATACTATGTTTTTTGTTTCAATAGTTTATATAACATATTTTTGACCTCATATTTAGTTATTATACAGGGCCTCTGTTCGCTAAGCTACGACACTGGTTGTGTCAACGGATACCCTTTATATAAATATATTCTCAAGAAATGTTATACAAAAAGTTATTACAGTATAATATTAAAATATAACAAGAAGATAAGTATTTATACATACATGCACTAATATGATGCTCAAGTAATGCAACGACAAAATCAAATAGTCTAAGAACAATTCCACGTAATGATTCATAATTTTATTGAAAGTGGCTGCATATTTTATAACATGGAAAACATTATGCAATATATTAAAAGAATTCAAATATATAAGATCTCATTTATTATAAACGATCACAAGTTATTACAAAAATTACAAATATCATTTATAATTTAATTAATTGTATTAAAATATGTTTGTATATTAAAGACATGAATCAAAAGGGTAATTGTGGTTTAGAATTTTTTTTTTGGTTAAATCACACCTTTTTTTCTCTTTTTTTTTCTTTTTTTTTTCTTTTTTTTCTCAAAAGGTGTTTTAAAAATTGTAACTAATGCAAGTATGTCGTAAGCAAAACAATTTCATAATAAGTAAATATTTTGGTTCAAATTTTAAGACTTTATTTTAGCATGTCTCAAATTAAATATAATGTAGCATTTAGAACTTTATATTCTATTTTGAAAGCATATTAATTATGTGAGTTTGTTGGCAGTCTTATTAGGGGGTGACAATTTCTGATCTGACACGAAACCTGACCTGAAACCAACACGAAAGTTAACAGGTTCGGATTGTGCTAAATAGATTGCGGGTGAAGTTTGGGTCGATCTATCTAACCCGTTATTACCAGGTCAGGTTCGGGTTGAGAATAAAATAAGCGGGTCGACCCGCCAACCCGTTTAAGATTTCTTTTCATAAAATTAAAATTATTTATATTTTGTTATGCAGGTTAAATGTGTTAAACAGGTCGACCCGACGACCTGTTTAACCTATTTAACTCGTGTAATATACCAATTTTATATATAACAAGGGTTAAATGAGTCAACCAGAAACCCGTTGAACCGATTCAACCCGTTTAACATATTCAACCCATGTAACCTATTTAATCCGCTAACCCAAGTATATATACGAGTTAAATGGGTTAGGTTCGAGTTATGTTTAAATAGGTTAGGATTGACATAGCAGACCCGATGATTTAAATAAGTCAAGTTTGGGTTGAGATTTTCTAACCCGCCAACCGGACAACCTAAACCCGCCAATCCAAACCCGACCCGAATTAACACCCCTACTTATTACAAATAGCTTATCAACGCTCACCTAATTTCATGAATCTAGAGTCAAAAAGTTATTTATAGAATAATTTAAAAACCAAGACAAAAGTAGTCTTAAATGCAAAGATAAAAATAGAATTATATAGATCCAACCTTTTCTATATAAACTTAAGTAAATGAAAGCTTAAAATCACACAAGCTATATTTACAATCGATAGACATTCATAGTAAAGTACAATTCTCCACAAACAAAGAATGATACGAACAATCCTTGTCTTCCTTTTGGTTCTTATTTCAGGTGATAACTCTTTCGATATCTACATAAGTCCCGCGACATATATTTATATGATGTGAAAACATTACTTGTCGAATAATTTGTATGCAACAATTTGATTACAAAACATCGTGTATTCTGACTAAACTCATTTCTTACTTGTATGTTTTTCATGATAGGTTTACTAAATGTGGAAGCATATGAGATACGTTGTGAAACCGATAAGAAGTGCCTACCTTTTTGTATATGCGCCGATCACCATTGTGTTTGTGGACTTGAACAAATGTTACGATTTGCGCCATCGCAAATCAATAAAAACTATGTTACAAATGATGTCAAACTCAACTAAAAGATAGTATGAGTATGTAGAGTGGTGTACCGTGAATCTGTTTCGAAGCAGAATATGCATAAATAAAAGATGATATTAGATGTCATGTTTGGAATTACAATTGCTATATTTCTTGGTTATCGTATCATTTACTCTTATTTTCATTTATGTTTCTTCATTGAGATAACAAATCACAAACAAACATGAATGAGTCTTATATTTACCATTATTTTGTTAATTATGTAAAAATATTTAATTATGTAAACTTACGTAACATTTAACCCAACAAACATAAATATCGTAAAACAAACTATCTAAGAATTCGCTCCTGCAATGTTTTGCTATCACGACTATCACATTTTACATTTATGAGATGAGATATGTGACAAATATTTAAAGAACAAACCACAAGATCTCAACCTTCAACATGCTTTCATCCGACGGCAGAGATGAAAGCAGACAATAACAAACAAATGAAAATCAATAATTCCACCTCTTTCTATAAAAGCAAAAATATCTCGTTTCATCTCATTTAATACCTCACTTTCTCTCTCATCAATAACACACATATCCAATTTCTTTCTCATCACAATAAAAACCGTCAGAAAATCACCATCGATCACAATAAAACCGCCGGAAAATCACCGTCGATCTCACAAATCACACGAATCACCGTCGTCGTTCAAACCCAATCACTGAAACACACGAATCACCGTCGTACAATCACCCTCTGAAAATCACCGTCGTCGTCGTTTAAAAATGGTTGAAAATCAGCAGTTAATCGATATTATATATGAAAATCAGCTAATCGAAGTTCCGGAAGATGTTGTAGATGTACCAGATCTAGTAAATCATTTACCAGATTTAGTAGATGATTTACCAGAACTTGTAGATAAAGGTGATGCAAAAGAAATTGAAGGTAAATCACGTGTGATTTGATCTTTGTTGTTTGTTATATTTGTTTATGTAGTAAATCACAAGTGATTATGGAGTTTTAGTGTTTTGTTCTTTTAGAAAAGTAAATCACATGTGATTTGAACTTTGTTATTGTAGGCATACTAACGAGTAAATAACAAGTGATTAATTTCTAAATCACATTCAATTTTTACCCGAATCACATGTGATTTATAGCACCATATTATTGTAGACAAACAAAGGAATAAATAACATATGATTAATTTGTAAATCACATGTGATTCGTTTATCAATCACATGTGATTTATGTAAAAATCACATGTGATTGATATAAATATCACATGTGTTAATAACAATGAAAGCAATAAATAACATGTGATTAATTTGTAAATCATTTGTGATTTTTATATGAATCACATATGATTTATACATGATACACACACATGTATTTTGATCTGTAAAAGAATAATTCACATGTGATTCAATTTTTTGGTTATCTTAAATCACATGTGATTCTGTTTTTGATATATATATTATGTGAGATCACCAAGACCAACTTTATATGAACATACTAAAACACCGAATAGATCGATATATTGAGAGCCTCATGTAGAAGGAATTCGTATACCAGTTGAGGGAACATACTATGATACTTCAGGGGAAGCTATAGAGATGTATAGTACTTATGCTGAAGGGGCGGTTTCAAATTAAAAAATTAGGGCAAAGATTCACAAAATCTGGAATGGTACAACACAAATACATCATGAGTAACAAAGAAGGTATTCTGAGACGTATTAATGTCAACACATTATCCTGAAAATAGCGTCAAACAAAATAGAAATACAACTCTCCATATAATAGGTTGTAAAGCTCGTATAAGGTTAGAATTGCATACAGTTTCCGGAAAATACAAGTTAGTTTAGTTTATTGCTAAACACAACCATATGCTTATACCAAAAGAGTACAAAGATTTTACAAAAATCACAAAGAAGAATTACTCAAGCAGACGAAATGTTTGTTATCAAGGCGACGACAAACAAGATTGGTGCAACACGGGCTCACAACTTGTTAGCCAGTATGAAAGTTGGGTATCAATATGTTCATGGAACATCTAATGATTTTAAGAATCACCAAAGGGATATTAATGTTTTCATAGGCGAAAGTGATGCACAAATGCTTATAAACAAAATGGAAAACAAAAAGATGTATGTGTCGAACTATACATTTTGGTATAAAGCAGAAGTTAGTGAGTTAGTTGCAATGTTTTGGGCTGATGAAGTTGCCAAATGCAACTACAAGGAGTTTGGAGACAAAGTATCATTTGATGCAACCTTCAAGAGTAACAAGTAAGTGTTTAACAAATCACATGTGATTTCTTAGAGACATCACATGTGATTCCTTTAAAAAAACACATGTGGTTGCTTAATGTGATTTCTTATTTTATAAACATGTTACTCCTTAATGAAATCACATGTGATTTCTACAAGAAATCACATGTGAATTAGTAAATGCATAACAAAAACTTATATTAACAAAACACATGTTTTTCGGTACAACATGGTGTTTGTATCGTTCATTGGCATCAATAATCAATGAAACTTACGACGAGGAAGAGAAATGGACCAAGGTACTTAATAGTTGCTTTTTTCGGGAGTTTACTGTATTAAAGGCAGTTATAAATGTAGTCGCACCAATCAACACAGAAATAACAATATCTTCACGAAGGCGTCTAACCACATCCAAACGAATTTTTCCTTTCAACCCATCAACAATACCCATCGTGTTGGTAAAGAGTGTAAGAAAGCTAACTTTGAAAAGAAGGTCAACTTTTGGGGCACGAACCAACATGGTAGCAATATCACCTACGCAGATATGCTTCAATTGTTTAGGGTGAAATTGAGCAACCCACTACTTCACAAAATCATGCTCAAGAGGTCTAAGATCTAACATAAATAACGAATCACCTCCAACAAGAATACCTAAGATATCATGAATTTTTTAATGATTGACCAGGATTGACTCACCACTATCCAAGCTCAACATGTAAGTTACTGGATTAAATTTTCGCACCACGTAGCTTCCCAAACTCGACAGAACTTTATCTACGAAAATGTTTTGAAATGAACTAAAACCTAGTTTCGACAAAAACTCTCACCATGTCAACTCTTGATTCCCGAATGACATAAATAAGAGAACTAGGAAATGCCCTTGCACGAAGAGTTGGAAAACTATTAAGATACTCTTTGTGTGCTTGTTCTTCAAGTGTCAACTGGTTTTCTGTTTTATTAACTTTCTTGGGACACTCTCTTCATCAGATTCTTCTTTCTTGATCTTCTTCAATGGCTTATACATTTGCCTCACTTTTTCTTCATCAAAAGACGTTCATTTATATTTACGATCTTTCTATGTTTTATTGGTAAAAATAGTAAAATCATTTTATCGAAATAAATAAAATACGTAAGTTTCAAGTTAATAAGTTTTCTAAATTATCTTCCTAAATAAATCATCAAACACACTTTTATAAAACAAGTACAAGTTACTTATATTTTTATAAAATACATAGTAAATAAACTTGTGAAGTCTTGGACCATCCATAAACCCAAAGTCCATACCCAAAACCCATGACCCATGGATCTTGACCCATGACCCATTGCATGACATCATACATGACATCAATAATGGGCAAAACCCATGACCCAAGGTCCATAACCCATGACCTAATATGACTTTGACATCAGGCGTGACATCACCTATCCATAGACCATAACCCATAACCCGAAACCAGGTTTGTGACCCAAAATCCTAACTGGTATTACCAATTAGCCGAATCTTTGGCTTAACACTGGCCGAATACCTTTGGGAAGGGATCTGCCGGATCTAAGTCAACAGTGATCAGTTGCCTATAAATAGTGAGTCATTTCTTCCTTGTTTCTCAACCCTCTCTAATATATCTTCTCCCCTACTGATATATCTCTCTAACCTCTGATCTATAAAGATCATTTTTGTAGCTTTCTTTCTCTTGTTTTTCTCAAGATAATCAGTATAAAGACGAGATCACGCCTTCTTGCATACGAGCCATTCTTCTCTCCAAGTTGATCGAATTCCACATCACCTCAAAACCACTGAGTTGTTTCTTGTTGTTGATACTTCTTCTTGTATTTCTAAAGTAGTTGTGAAAGTTGTGTTGTTGTGTTGGATTGGTTCTTCCATGTAAAGAACTCAGTATTTAGCTTAGTACCATAAAAAGTGTAAGCGACGTTGTGAGGTTTCTCCACCAATTGAAGGAGCTTGTTGAGATAGTGTTTACGAACTCTCGAGTTGGGTACTCGGGGAGTGGAGTAGGTCAAGGAAAGTGTCTTTGTAGCCGAACCACTACAAATCATAGTGTCGCACTTTTATCCCTTTTATCTCTTTACTTATATCGTACGTATTTCCTTTCTTATTAACTTGCATTATCTATACCTCAATATCCAAAGGTTTCACATATTATCGATCTAAAGTTTTACAAACTAAATTTAAATCGGTAAAAACTATTCAAACCCTCTTCTAGTTTTCCAATGAACCATTCCTCCTTATCTTCAACCGACCCTTAATCTTCGATTTCTTTCTCTTTCGATCAACTTCATCAGACGAAGAATTAACTTCATTGTTATCAAGCTCAGAAATAGAATGATTTATTGTCATCTTAACTTTTAGCATCTTCAATTCCAATTTCTTTTCACTCTGATCTTCATGTGATAAAATCCTTTTCCGCTTAACAGGTATCTTTGAACTTAAAACAAAAACACAAGACTTCGGTTTTAATTTCCAGCTTAACTTTCTGGTTCATTTATACTTCTGTTAATGCTTGTTTCTCCAGAATAACCTTCTGCTTAGACTTGTCCTTAACAGACCTCGGATTGAGCCTGTCCTTTGGCTTATCCTTGGGAATATCAGCCTTAGACTTGTCCTTCAAAACATCAGTCGGCACCTTCTCCTTAACAACCTTCTCCTTATCAGTACTCACCACCCTCTCCTTAACAGCAGATGACGCTTTATCTTGAACAACAGTTGGCGCCTTCTCCTTAACAGGAATTTCCATAACAATAGCCTACACTTTATCTTTTGGCTTATCAACATTCGACTCCTTATCACCAGACTTCACAATATCCGGCCCCTTATCCTTAACAACATTCGGCGCCTTATCCTTTGGTTTATCCTTATCAACATCCAACGCCTTATCAACAGATTTCACCATATCTGACCCCTTATCAACAAACTTAATAACATCACCAGTTTTAGGATTAAACTGAGCACCGGGTTTGGGTTCAACACTTGATTTCCAGCTTTCACTGATTGACCCATATCCCTCGTAACCCACTTATTCCTAGGAGAACAACTAACGTCACCTTTACGAGCACCTAACATCAAACAAAAAAATAAAATATCATGAGTAACTGCTTATATCCAAAATAACACTAACAAATCATATGTAATTCATCCACTAACTCATGTACCAAACACTACTGAACAAAATCACATGTGATTCATCATTGATAAGAAACAAAAACCTAAATAAGTAACATCTATTGATTTATATCCAAACTATGCACCAAAGTAAGCAACATCTAATGCTTATATAAAAGATAAGCAACAATAAGTATCAAAAACCTAAAAAGCTAAAAACCTAAAAAATAAGAAACGTCTACTGCTTATATCCAAAATAAGCAACATCAACATATAATAAACACTACTTAACCAAATCACATGTGATTCATCATTGATAAGCAACAAAAAACTAAATAAGCAACATCTATTGATTTATATCCAAACAAGCAACAAAGTAAGCAACATCTAATGCTTATATAAAAAATAAGCAACAATAAGCATCAAAAACATAAAAAGCTAAAACCCTAAAAAATAAGCAACATCTACTGCTTATATCCGAAATAAGCAACATCAACAGATACTATACAAAATAAGCACCAAAATAAGAAAATGTATACCAGAAGCAATGTTTCTAGACTTATTTTGATCGAAATAAGCAACATCTATTGATTCATCATTGATAAGCAACAAAAACCCAAATAAGCAACATCTATTGATTTATATCCAAATAAGCAAAAATGTAAGCAACATCTAATGCTTATATAAACAATAAGCAACAATAAGCATCAAAAACCTAAAAACCTGAAAAATAAGCAACATCTACGGCTTATATCCAAAATAAGAAACATCAACAGATAATATACAAAATAAGCCAAATAAGCACCAAAATAAGAAAATGTATACCAGAAGCAATGTTTCCAGGCTTATTTTGATCGAAAACTGGCAACGAAGACGATTGAGGCAACGACTCACCTCTAGATAGTGCCATTTCATGTGTTATGTCCATTGATTAACATCAACATTGAAGTTGGGGATTAGGGTTTAAAAATGGGGAAATAGTTATGAGAGAGAATTTGGGAGGTTGGGGAGAGTAAATGACGGAGACGAGTGAGATATGTGACCAAATGAGGGTAGAGTGAAATTACAAAACTAACCTTGTGTTAATTCAAAATGATAGAAGTTGCTTAATCAAGGCCGTAGGATGAACGATAGATCTACTACTACAAAAAACGTTAAATAGAGTGGTTGAAACACCTCAAATAAATTGGTTATGAACCACTCTAACTAAGGGTGATCTATTTGGGGGGAACACAAATAGATCGGTTGATAACCAATCTTACTAACATCATAATGAGATCAGTTAATAAATAAGAGTCGATCTTTTAAAGGAATAAACAAAAAAAATCAGATTTTCATCAGTATGTATCGCAGGGGAGTGATTTCTCCCTTGGAGACAGCTCTGTGTGCTCCTCTAGACCTTCCTTTTGCTTCTTCCCATGTTCTTTGGTTGTGGTGTGTGGAATGGGATGCATTGAAATGCTGGAAATCGTGGGGTATTTATAGGCCAGATCTGGGTTACGGCGTAACTAATATGAGAGTTACGCCGTAATCTTTAATTCCTTCGTAGTTTGCACTAGATCTGCTAGTTACGGCGTAACCTTATAAGTGGTTACGCCGTATCTTCAATACTACTTGGTTACGCCGTAGTTGATGAATTAGTTACGGCGTAGTTATCAGCGGCGTGTAACCTCACTTGACCTAATAAGTTACGTCGTAGTCTTTTGGGGGAGTTACGCCGTAATCTTCTAATGAGTTGGTTTTCTGAGTCACGCTTTAGTTACGGCGTAATGAGAGAGATGAGTTACGCCGTAACGTCTTCAAAGTCAGCATACTATGATAAATTTATACGCTTACACAGCGCGTTCGGGGTCAAAAGAACTTCCTTTTCGTTGAGCAAGTTTTTCAACACCCTAGGCAGTGAACCTAATCGTTGTAGTGTAGTATTAGGGTAAGCCACGGGTATTGATATCGTTCTCTATGGGAATAGGAATGCTAGTAAGAAGTTACTACGCTAAGGTTGGGGTTGAGGAAGACTATTTTTTATCTTTTTTATATTTTTTAGGAAATGGAAAGGTAGGAATCTCGGGGTTTGGATTTGGGGGTTGGTATTTCTACTGATTACTCTACTTATCTAATTATCTAATTAACTAAGCTAGGGGTAGTCTATGTCTTTTGTTGTGTGTTCGTATGATGATTAAAAATGTGTTTACTTAGGTTTTATTACTCCCTAGTTATCTCCTATTGATGGTTGAATTATCACGTCCTTATTTTTAACGCGTTGTGTTTCTAAGGTCGTAGGGTATGCGTTTATCCCTAACTCTTTGAAGCTACCAAAGGTTAATGACTACGAAATCTCTAGGATTCATAAACTTAACACTAAGGTATTCTTTGGATGTTTAGCCTACAATTCCACTAGTAACTATATGCTAAGGTTCACAAAGATTAATCAAGAATTAATAACACAACGAATGACCTATTGCAATACTAGGTCAATCACAATTAAGATAAGAGACAACCAATCAATATTCAATAACTAGGTTTCATATTACCTAAGCAAACACATAAATAAATTAGCCGGACATGGAGAACGTGCAAGCATACACACAATCAATTGAAGACATAATTGATTTAATGAAGTAAAACACTTATTGATAAGGTTTTAAATGGTACCATTTTGAGGGGTCGTTTAAGTCCTTATTTGATCACTTTTGTATCCGTTATTGCTTAATATCGTTCCTTTTCACTTTTTAGGTCTCGTGAAGGCAAAATGCTGGAATGGCACTTATTTGGACGAAAAGGCGCTAATATATGAAGAAAATGGCCAAAGTCGAAATCGAGACACTCACAGTTGCTGAATGTAGAAGGCGACGGCATCAGGTGCTACATTGTGACGCCGTCCCAAAATTATTGTGACGATACAGGTCTCAAAACTCGTATTTTCAAGTGACGACGTCCAGTTGTGGAAGAGTAGGCCGTCGCTACTCAGACGGCCTAGATGCAATCCAGACGACGTCAGAAGCTGAAGAGGACGGCGTCACGGACATAAGGTGACGCCGTCGCAAGGTTAACGTGGCCAAGACGAAACCCTAATGGCGGCAACACGACGGCGTCACTAAACATAAGGTGACGCCGTCGCAATTGTAATCTTATATATAAAATCCGAATTTTTCAGTCTTTGTGTGGAGAGTCTTTGGAGTAAAAACCTAAAACCGAACCTAAGGTGTCTTGTACAATATTTTAGGGTTTTAAACCCTATCTTACACCAAGATAAGTCTTTACTTCATTAATTCAATTATGTCTTTGATTATTTGTGTGTATGCTTGCATGTTCTCCATGTCCGGCTAATTTATTTGTGTGTTTGCTTAGGAAGTATGAAACTTAATTATTAAATATTGATTGGTTGTTTCTTATATTAGTTGATTAATGATCTAGTAATGCGATAGGTCATTCGTTGTGTACTTAATGCTTGATTCATCTTTGTGAACCTTAGAGTATAATTACCTGAGTAATTGTAGGCTAAACCATCCGAAGAGCGCCTTAGAGTAGGAGTCTATAATCTCTAGTGGGTTTGTAGACAAGACCCTTTGGTAATTTCAAAGAGTTAGGGAGAAACGCATACCCTACAACTTTAGACACACAACGCAACTAGGAATAAGACGTGACACTCAACCATCAATAGGAGATAATTAAGGAGTAATACAAACTAAGTAAGCACATCTTTAAACTATCATACAAGCACACATTAATTAGACATAGACTCCCACAACCTTAGTTTAGATAATTAGATAATAGTAGAGTAATCGGTAGAAATACCAACCCCCCAAATCCAATACCCGAGATTCGTACCTTTCCATTTTTCATAAAATATAAAAAGATAAAAAATAATCTTCCTCAACCTTAACCTTAGCGTAGTAACTCCCTACTAGCATTCCTATTCCCCTAGAGAACGATATCAATACCCGTGGCTTACCCGAATTACTACACTACAACGATTAGGTTCACTGCCTAGGGTGTTATAAAACTTGCTCGAAGAAAAGGAAGTTCCTTTGACCCCGAACGACGCGTGTAGCGTTATCAAGTTTTTGGCGCCGCTGCCGGGGAATAGAATAGCTAGTTAGTAGTCCACCTCGTTTAGGTTTCTTTGCTTGATTCCTATCAAGTAAACTTTTTTTCTCATTTTTAGATTTCTCTTAGTCTATCCCCCTTCTTCGTGACCTTTGTTCGTAACCTCATCACTTTTCATCATGGAAGGTGATAACCCACTACCATTCATCAACCCACCACCAAATGACCCGCCAAGAGCCCGTACTCTTGGTGAATACTCGAGACCAAGCCACCTAGGCTATAGGAACACCATTGAGCTTCCCGACCAAGCCCAAACTACGGCCCTGCGATCCGACACCATCCGGTTGGTGCAAAACGGATGTGCATTCCATGGACTTCGTTCCGAAGATCCAAATCAGCATCTGAGGGATTTCCTCAAAATCGTCGATTCCATCGACCTTGATGCTACTACTCGGGAGACCACGCGCCTGCGTCTCTTCCAATTTTCTCTACGGGACCAAGCTAGTAATTGGCTTGAGCGACTTCCCGCCGGCTCCATCTCAAGTTGGGATGATCTTACTTCTCGTTTCCTTGCTCAATTTTTCCCACCGGGGAGAACCACTAAGCTTAGGAATGACATCTTGATGTTCCAAAAACGTCAAGGTGAATCTCTCTACGAAGCATGGACCCGATTCAAGGACTTACTTCATAAAGTCCCTCATCACGGCATTGATCTTTGGCTCCAAGTCCAAATCTTTTATGATCATGTCAACTTTCCCACTAAGCGATCCATTGACCAAGCGGCCGGTGGAAAACTTAGTGATTTCACCGCAGAAGAATCATGGGAAATAATAGAGGACCTCGCCCTCTATGACAACGAAAGTTGGGATGACCCCCGTGAGCTGCCCAAAACCATCAAGGCAATCTCCTTGCCTCCTCCCGACCGTAGGATGATCGAACTTGAAGATCAAGTTAAATTCCTCATGAGTTCCTACGAAAATCCTAAATCTTCACACCATGTGAACAAAGCTTCTTCCTCGTGCGAGCCGTTTTGTGATCCTCATAACACGCGCACTAGCACCCGATCCCCCGAACACGCTTCTGTTGACTACGCATCCTCGCGTATTAATGGAGCGGGAGGAAGATTCCCTACAACACCCGGACCTAGGAATTTCAATGAAACCCGTGAAGCATGGAAAAACAAGCCCGACTTTTATTGGGGACAAACCAAAGAATTCACTTCTAATGATTTCTCATGGCCCCCACCCAACGGTCCCAACCAACAAAACATCGAAGGGATGTTGCAAAACCTAGTTGCATCCCAAGAAACCTAAATGGCTAAGCTCTCGGACCGCTTTAATAATCAACAAGCCGAGATGGATAGGAAAATAGACAACCTTTTGAAAGCCATAGCTAGTGATAAGAAGGTTAGTGCTATCTCAACTCCCGAGCCTTCAGGCATAGAGATTAAGGATCCAAGCAAGCTAAAGTATGTCCAATTCATCAATACCATCGCCTTAGTTGAACCTGATGAAACAAATGACGAAGAGGACTATACACTTGTGGATGAGGAAATACTCGAGGAAGTAGATGAAGTAGACATTGACTATTTCAACAAATTTCCTACGGAAGAAGAACTATCTCGCCACCCTCACTTAGTGCGTGACCTCCGTCACATGTATGTTAGGAAAAGTCCTCGAATTAAGTTTGGGAACCCTTGGAATCTTAACATACCATGTGTCATAGGACACCTTTTTGTGGCAAAAGCTTACATTGATCGCAAGTACCCAATCAACATAATGACTAGCACCTACTACAATTGGATATTGAAGAAGCCTATTCCAACTAGGCAAGACCCCAATGATCCTAATGTTAGTTGCAATTTTCTTGGTAGAGTTAAGGGATTGCCCGTTTATGTAGGTAGTTTCACGTTTCCTACGGACTTCATAATTGTGGATGATATTAGCACGACCATAGACCCTAGCTTGTAGCATGTTATTCTAGAAAAACCTTTCATAGAAAGCACCGGGATGACCTATGACCCCACATTAGGAGTAGTGCGATTCAAGAATAAGACCGATGACATAGCTTACCAAATGCCGTTTAAGATTGAGAAGTTTTCATCACTCTCTAATGATGAAAAGGAACTTAAACTATCGGTCTATTATAGGAAAGATGAGGATAGGGAGAAAGGTGTTGATTATGTTATGGCTAAGATTTTCGGATTCTACAAGGATTGCTTGAGCCTAGGACCGGAATACAGGACCGATTGGGGAGAGGATGAACTCTTAGAGAAGCGCATTTTAGGGCACTTCTACAACACGGAATCCCCCATTAGAGGCCGTCAAGTGGGCGGTGGTGAGGAAACGTAGGAGCACGACTACGAGTCTAGCTACAAGACTCTTTAATAAAGAAAAACGCTTCGTGGGAGGCAACCCATGCTTAATTGTTTGTTTGTTAGTGTCATATATCTTTTATTAATTGTTTATCCTCATGTTTAAATTTGTAAAAATGCTTTATTTTGTTTTTAACTTCGTCTTAATTGCATATAAAGGTATTTTACATAAGGGATAAGTGTAGGGAGGATTACACACGTTTTCAAAAGAAACGTAAACATGAGAATAACAATTAATTAAAAGATATTTATGTTTGTTTGTTCGAGTCAAATGCTTGTATCGAGTCATAATGGATGTTTTTGCAGAAATTTTTTCCAGATTCTAAAGATGTAAATTTTCCAGAATTTTTTCCAGAAAATCGCAGACCAGTTTTTGTCAGGATAACCTAACGGCCATCAGGATTGCAACCTGACGGCGTCAGGAAGGAGTAAAAACATCAGATTACTTTTTCTCGTTTTCTGAGCTACTTATAAATTTTTGGAATTTTCCAGGTCTTAATTTTCTTAGAAATTCTGTAAACATCCATTCCACGAGCATTATATCCTAGTTTAAATCGAGTCTTATATATATTATTACCGCCGATTTTACGCGAAGGTTTCGTTTGTTTTCTTCAAGTGTGCAGGTTTAATTTACCAAGAAGAAGATACATAAGATGAGAAGAAGCTTTTAACGCTAACGTTCTTCTTGGAAAGGATTTAACCACCACTTTACACGGATCCTACCGAGCTAATCAGGGGAGTATTAGTTTCTTTCGTTTTTGATTACCTTCTTTTATCATAACTTTGATACTTTCGGGGAACATTGGGGACAATGTTCAGTTCAAGTGTAGGGAGGAAAAATAAAACGGGAACTTTGAAACTATGCTTATCCTTGATTATTTGCTTTGTCCAATTGTGATTGTGTAATAAACCATGAGAAAATGTCGGTTAGGGTAATTTTGGCACCAAATTTAAATTTTTTCATGACATATAAGAGTGGGCCATTAGTCTTAACAAAAGCGTCTCACGGATAGGAAGTTGCATGACTAGCACAAAAAAAAAACCCTTACCACCCAAATTCCACCCAAAATGTGAGGATCGCCCTTAGATTAGTAGGAATTAAAGCATTCATCTTTAATGCTTAGAGTGTGAACCGGTAGTATATTAGATTCTAGAACTTGTTTTGTGATGCATTCCGAGATCGCAAGTGAGGCTACACTTGTGTAGTTAGGAATAACTAAATGATAAGAGGCATTAGGATAACCCTTGTTTGATACCTGTAATATAATTACTTCTTCCACTTCGGTTGAGTAATTCCCCCACACCCTTTGCGTTGTACTCATCTTTAGTACACGATACCCCTAGTTAACCCCTCAGAGCCTATCCTTTTCGCGGTTCTCGTGATGTTTCGGTTTTTCCGGAATATCAATGAAGAGCATTGTTTACACCCCACCCCCAAATATACACCCAAATCGCCTTAGCCTACCCCTTATGCACTCACTTTTAGTGCAAATGTTTGTTATCACCCTAAACCCTTAGTTCAATTATCTAGTTGCTTGCATAAGTTGCTAAGTCGAGTCATATCCTTTGTATACAGTTTTGGGATGATTGGGATTCATGGGAAAAGTTAAAGTTTATGAAATGACGGGAAGGGAACGTTAAATTCAAATTCCCTTTGTTTGCGTAATAATGTACCCCAAGTGTTTTGATCTTTTCAATTCGGGTCAAATTAGTGTTAGAGTAATAAAAACTCAAGTGTAGGGATATGCCTGTAAATCCCTAGTATTTTGATGTTATCATAGAGGATGGTAGAGTAAAAATGTATGAAAAAAAAAAAAAAAATAAAATCGAAAAAAAAATAGAAAAAGAAAAAAAAAAAAAAAAAAATATATATATATATATATATATATATATATATATATATATATATATATATATATATATATATATATATATATATATATATATAGAAAAAAAATAGAGTGATTAAAAAAAAAAAAAAAAAAAAAAAAAAAAAACATACGGGCTACCATCCTACATCTATCCTTTAAATTTATGTTTGTTTATTTCCGTTACCTAGAGTTTTAGAGTGTCGAGTCTAGGCTTAGCAACGCCATTCTTCATATGCATTTAACATAGAGATTTTTGACTTACCACCACTAAATAGCCTATCCCACCAAACCCTTATTTCCATAACCGTAAGCCTAACGTTACAACCCTTTAAAGACCTCTTTGATAGTCTTTCCTAGGTGCTTACGCCAAAGCGATGGAGGTTTGATCTATTCTCAAGCCTATGGTAATCTATGTACTAGGACCGGTTAATGAGTGTTTATCTTCCATTTCCTATATTGTTATATTTCATATATACACCCGAGAGAGATGTGAGTATCCAAACACCCCATGTGAGGTGCTAGTATGTAATTTCCGTGCTTGTTATGACTTTTGCGGGGCTTATATGTGTTGTGGACCGTTTTGAATTAATGCTTCATGACCCCTAACTTATAAATTAATTGGCTAAAAGCACATTTGCTTGAGGACAAGCAAATAACAAGTGTAGGGATATTTGATAAGGTTTTAAATGGTACCATTTTGAGGGGTCGTTTAAGTCCTTATTTGATCACTTTTGTATCCGTTATTGCTTAATATCGTTCCTTTTCACTTTTTAGGTCTCGTGAAGGCAAAATGCTGGAATGGCACTTATTTGGACGAAAAGGCGCGCATATATGAAGAAAATGGCCAAAGTCGAAATCGAGACACTCACAGTTGCTGAAAGTAGAAGGCGACGGCGTCAGGTGCTACATTGTGACGCCGTCCCAAAATTATTGTGACGATACAGATCTCAAAACTCGTATTTTCAATTGACGACGTCCAGTTGTGGAAGAGTAGGCCGTCGCTACTCAGACGGCCTAGATGCAATCCAGACGACGTCAGAAGCTGAAGAGGATGGCGTCACGGACATAAGGTGACGCCGTCGCAAGGTTAACGTGGCCAAGACGAAATCCTAATGGCGGCGACACGACGGCGTCACTAAACATAAGGTGACGCCGTCGCAATTGTAATCTTATATATAGAATCCGAATTTTTCAGTCTTTGTGTGGAGAGTCTTTGGAGTAAAAACCTAAAACCGAACCTAAGGTGTCTTGTACAGTATTTTAGGGTTTTAAACCCTATCTTACACCAAGATAAGTCTTTACTTCATTAATTCAATTATGTCTTTGATTATTTGTGTGTATGCTTGCATGTTCTCCATGTCCGACTAATTTATTTGTGTGTTTGCTTAGGAAGTATGAAACTTAATTATTAAATATTGATTGGTTGTTTCTTATCTTAGTTGATTAATGATCTAGTAATGCGATAGGTCATTCGTTGTGTACTTAATGCTTGATTCATCTTTGTGAACCTTAGAGTATAATTACCTGAGTAATTGTAGGCTAAACCATCCGAAGAGCGCCTTAGAGTAGGAGTCTATAATCTCTAGTGGGTTTGTAGACAAGACCCTTTGTAATTTCAAAGAGTTAGGGAGAAACGCATACCCTACAACTTTAGACACACAACGCAACTAGGAATAAGACGTGACACTCAACCATCAATAGGAGATAATTAAGGAGTAATACAAACTAAGTAAACACATCTTTAAACTATCATACGAGCACACATTAATTAGACATAGACTCCCACAACCTTAGTTTAGATAATTAGATAATAGTAGAGTAATCGGTAGAAATACCAACCCCCCAAATCCAATACCCGAGATTCGTACCTTTCCATTTTTCATAAAATATAAAAAGATAAAAAATAATCTTCCTCAACCTTAACCTTAGCGTAGTAACTCCCTACTAGCATTCCTATTCCCCTAGAGAATGATATCAATACCCGTGGCTTACCCTAATTACTACACTACAACGATTAGGTTCACTGCCTAGGGTGTTATAAAACTTGCTCGAAGAAAAGGAAGTTCCTTTGACCCCGAACGACGCGTGTAGCGTTATCACTTTTCTTGATGTATGATAGGGTATGGAACCCTAAAATACTGTACAAGACAGCCTTGGTTCGGTTTAGGTTTTTACTCCACAAAACTACCTCTCTAAAACTGAAAAATTCGGATTCTATATATAGTGTTACAAACTGCGACGGCGTCACTCTTTAATTGTGACGCCGTCGGGTCGCCGTCATTAATTTTTCGTCTTGGCCACGTTATCATTGTGACGGCGTCACCTTATGCCTGTGACGCCGTCTCCTTCAGTCTCTGACGCAGTCTGGATCAAATCTAGGTCGTCTGAGCAGCGACACCCTACTCTTTTAAAACCTGATGACGTCACTTGTAAATAAGCAATTTGGCTACTGAGTCGTCACAAAACATGTTCCGACGGCGTCACAAATAGAACCTGACGCCGTCCCCTTCAGTTCCAGCAGCTTGCGTGTCTCGATTCTTGACTTTGGCCATTTTCTCCGTAAATTCGTGCCTTTTCGTCCGAATAAGTGTCATTCCTGCAATTTGCCTTCAAGAGACCTAAAAAGTGAAAAGGAATGAAATTAATTAGTAACGGATACAAAAGTGATCAATTAAGGGCTTAAATGACCCCTCAAAAAGGTACCTTTTAAATCCTTATCATCAATCTTTGATATTCCTCTAATTCCGCATCTCTTTAGCTCCAATGCTCGTAATTTACCTCAAAGTGGAAAACAATGGAAAACAAGCGTAAATCCATATAAATGATATAAATTACAAGCATTATCGGGGGAAATTGACACTTAATATTCAGGACTATTTGATGTTATCACTGCCCAATTTAAGTCTCCAGGTTTTTTATTGCGGCATCCTGGTTTCATAGGTTCATATATGTGTCTTCTTTCACTTTGATCATCCATTCCTTGAACCTGTCATTTTTTCTTGCAGATTCTTCGATGTGTTTATGAACCAACTCATCAAGAATGGGTTTAGGAGGTTTGTTGTCAATTCTTGTATAATATCTCGGGGGTCCTTTACAGTATTTAGCTCCGTTAACATTATATCCGTTAAATGGCCTACCATTCCTATATTTTGCCTCATAAACTCTATTGAATTCTTCTTTAAGCGGGCATTCTTTAGCAAGGTGAGCGCCATTGCAATTATTGCAACCAACTTGTATAGAGTGCACATTCTCTTTTAGCTTTTTCATGTCCCTACCAAGACTCTCAAGTTTATTAGTTATTGCTGAAATGCCTTCCATATTTCCACTTATGCTTCTATTGCTTCCTCCGTTATTCCACTTATGAGAGTGGTCAGCCATCTTTTGAATAAAGTCTAAAGCTCTTGTAGGAGTCATTCCAGAAATTGGTCCTTGCGAATCGAGCATCTGCCTTGTGGAGATGTTTATACACTTATAAAAGACATTTACCTTTTGCAGTCTATTAAAGTCTTGAGTATGGCATTTGTAAAGGAGTTTGTTGTATCTTTCCCAAGCTTGGTACAACGTCCCATCACCTTCTTGCTTGAAATCATGGATTTCCTCGAGTTGCTTTACCGTCCTAGAAGGAAGACAATACTTTTGAATGAAATACCTTTTGAGGAGAGCCCATGTATTAACTGTCCCGGCGGGCAATCTGTCGACCCATCTTTTAGCAGCTCTAGTGAGTGTAATGGGGAACACACGTAACATGACAGCATAGTTTGAGACTATTCAAAATTTAAATAGGCTGACAATGTATTCCACATTATCCGCGTGCTCATAAGCATCATCAGTAATGCTTCCGGAAAAGGGATTCGCACGAAGCTCCCTCATGAATTGTGGCTTGATTTCGAACTGAGTTTCATCAGAAATAGCTGGCCTAACAAGTCCCGGCCCTTGTTCATCCCTAGTCATAGCCAGATACTCCTCGAGAGTGAGGTTATCGATGTCCACAACTGCCATGGTACCTGAAACTTAAAGAAGATCGTGAGAAAAAATTAAAATGAACAAAAACAAAATTAAAAGATTTAACAAAAATCCTAATATAGCTCCCCGGCAGTGGCGCTAAAATTCTAATGCAGGATTTCCGACCAGGATTTAATATTTATATTTTATCGTCTACCTAAGGTCTACCTAATGCATTAACAAGTAGTGAACCCGGTCATGCTTATATAGAAGGTGGTGAAGCCGTGGTCGTTCCCAAGAGCTATGTAGATGAGGATTCTATTAAGTCTAAGCGTCACTTGTTTTAAACTGGTTTTGAGGTTGAAATGATTAAACTACGAAATGAAATAGCGAAAAGTAAATTAAGGTGTGATCAATGGAGAGAAAGTGTGCTAACATAATTAATCATCCTATCGTGTAATGTATATGTTTTATTACTTTCAATTGATTCAAGTGGGGGTTTAAGTCGCTAGGACAACATTTGATCAATTCGTCCTAACATATCAACAAAGGCTCCTACCCGACGTCAAAGGTTTACCCCTTGGGGAGTCGAGGGTCTTAAGCTACCTAAGCCAAGTCATTAAGTAACCTACATGCAAGATTCGAAATAATGAGTGCCCGGGGGCTAACATCTTAGACACTCATCCCTAACTTCTTAAGTTCATCCGGACGACCGGTGATCATTTGGTCAGTTCACACAAGAGAGTAAGGGTCGTCAGTTGGTCAATTCTTACCCTTCCAAACTCTACCTACCTACTTAGGGTCAGTTGGTCAATTCTCCTAAGCAACTAGATACGAACGCATTTCAAAACTACTGAAGCTAGGGTAACTACCATCAAACTATGCATGTATACACTAAAAACAATTATATGGAAGCATGAAAACACAAACAATACATTTAAGGAATCATAACTAGGCTAGCACCAAATGTGCTTAGCCGATCACATTAAAAGAAATAACGAATTCAATGTTTAACATAATGAAAGACATGAATTAATAGTAAAAGATAGAAATGATCGCTAACGCTTATCGATATGGAGTGATTCCTCCCTTGGAGATGGCTCTGTATGCTCCGTTGATCTGCCTTTGGAACCCTCTTCACGTTCTCTACCTTTGAGTTGTGAGTGAATCATGTGAAATGCAGAATTTAGGGCTTGTATTTATAGGCACGATCATAGTTACAGCGTAACTTGAGTTGAGAGTTACGCCGTAACTTAATTATCTTCCAAATATAAATCTCGTTAAATAGAGTACGGCGTAACAATAGGGAAAGGTTACGTCGTAGTTACCAGCTCCGCCGTATAGTAAATGTTGGTTAGGCAGTAACTTAATTAACTTCAAAATAGGACTCTCGTTAAGTAGACTACGGCGTAATGCTTGTGAGGAATTATGGCGTAGTTGTTGGAGGCGCAAAATATTTCATAACATAGATGATTACGGCATAACCTTATTTGGGAGTTACGCCATAATTGCTGTTGAGTAGGCAATCCGAGATAAAACACTAGTTACGGCGTAATGTGAGAGAATAAGTATGCCGTAGCTTCTTCATAAGTAGCATACTATCAAAAACCGTTAGGAAAATCTCCAAATCCGCGTCTCTAAACTTCAATGCTCATAATTTACCTGAAAGTGAAATATAAAGGAATACAAGCGTAAATCCATATGAATGACATAAAATATGAGAATAATCAGGGGAAACTGACACTAAAAAGTCACGACTATTTAATGTTATGAAATATTAAGATTACCTAGTTTGTGGAAGATGAGAACCGAATTTTCCTTTTTAACTAGCCCTACAAACACATACAAGTCTATATGAAAGAAAGGTATGGTGTAACAATTTAACCGCAACTTCACACGTATCCTACAGAGCTAATCAGGGGAGTATTAGTTTCTTTTCCTTACTTACCTTCCTTTATCATAACTTTGATACTTTCGGAGAACATTGGGGACAATGTTCAGTTTAAGTGTAGAAAAGGAGAATAAAACGGGAACTTAGAAACTATTCACTCACTTGATCATTTGTCTTGTCCTTGGTAAACTGTGTAATAAAATATGAGAAATATTCGTTAGGGAAATTTTAGCACCAAATTTAAACTTTTTTATGATATTTACGAGCTAAACTTTAGTCTTAATAAAGCGTCTCATGGATAGGAATTATATGACCAGCATAAAAACCGTTTACCACTCAAATTCCACCCCAAAATGTGAGGTTCGCCCCTAGATCTTTAGGAATAAAAGCATTCACCTTTAATTCTTAGTAAGTGTACCGGTAGTACCATAGATTATAGAAATTGTTTTGTGATGCATTCCGAGATCGCTAGTGAGACTACACTTGTATAGTTAGGAATAACTAAATAAAAAGAGGCATTAGGATAACCATTGTTTGAAACCTGTATTATAATTACTTCTTCCACATAGGTTGAGTAATTACCCCACACCATTGCGATGTACTTATCTTTAGTACACGATACCCCTAGTTAACCCCTCAGAGCCTATCCTTTTCGCGGTTCTCGTGATGTTTCGGTTTTCCGGAATATCAATGAAGAACACTGTTTACAATCCACCCCCAAATATACACCCAAATTGCCTTAGCTTACCTTGTATTCACTCACCTTTAGTGCATTATTGTTTTGATCTTTTCAAATCGGGTCACTTAGTGTTAAGGAAATAAAAAAACTCAAGTGTAGGGATGCTCCTATAAATCCCTTATATTTTGATGTTATCGTAGAAGATGGTAGAGTAAAAAGGTATGAAAAAAATCGAAATAAAAGAAAAAGAGAGTGTCAAAAAAGATGAAAAAATATACGGGCTACCATCCTACATCTATCATTATGTTTATGTTTTTAAATTTATGTTTGTTTTGTTTCAAGTTATCTAGTTTAGTGAGTCGAGTCTTGGCTTAACAACGCCATGCTTTACATGCTTGTAACATAAGATTTTTGACTTCACACTACTAAATATCCCCTATCCAACAAAACCCTTTGTTTCCCTACCGTAATCCTAACATTACAACCCTTGTAAAGAACTCTTAGATAGTTGTTCCTAGGTGCTTACGCCAAAGAGGTGGAGGTTTGATCTATTCTCAAGCTTATGGTAATCTATGTACTATGCCATGTAATGAGTGTTTATCTTCCATTTCCATTCAATTATATTTCATATAAACCCGAGAGATGAGAGAATCCAAACACCCCTTGTGAGGTGCTAGTGTATAATTTCCGTGCTTGTTATGACTATTTTAGAGCTCTTACTTGTTATGAATTATTTTAAACCAATGCTTCATGCCCCCTAACTTATAAATTCATTGGTTAAAAGCACATTCGCTTGAGGGCAAGCAAATACCAAGTTTTGGGATATTTAATAAAGAATTAAAACGCACGCTTTTAGGGGGTCATTAAGCCCTAAATCGACCAATTTTATATCCGTTACTGCTTAATTTCATTCATTTTCACTTTTTAGGACTTTCAGAAGCAAAATGCTGGAATTAAGCACATTTTGGTCGAAAAGGAGCAAATACATGAAGAAAATGGTAAAGTCATGATCGAAGCCACTCAAAGCTGATCAACATTACGTGACGGCGTCCCAATCAAAGGGCGAAGCCATCCCCTTATGAAGACTTGATCAAAAACATGCACGCAATGGCTCAGTGAAAATCATGGTCTTATAACCTGACGGTGTCACGCCTTAGTAATGAAGGGCGTCACTCACAATTTTCAACTCAGACGGCCCAGATCTAGAATCAAGACGACGTCCCAACTAAATACTGACGGTGTCACAACTCTAAGGTGACGCCGTCCCATCGATGACTTGGCCCAGACGAAACCCTAATGACGGCTAGCTGACGGCGTCCCGTGCATAAGGTGACGCCGTCGCACTTGTAAATCTATTATATAGAATTCGATTTTTCTGTATTTTTAGAGGTAGACTTTTGGAGTAAAAACCCTAAATCGTTTGTAGTCCGACTTGGACAATATCTTAGGGTCCCATACCATATTTTACACATCGAGATAAGTATTTTAATCCAAAGTATCATTATGTCTTCGATTGACTGTGTGTACGCTTGCTTGTTTACCATGTCTAGCTAAATTTCTTGTGTGTTTGCTTATTTCTATGAAACCTAGTTATTGATTATTGTTAGGTTGTTTCTTATCTTAATTGAAATTGGCTTAGGAGTGCAACTAGGCATGTTCGTTGTATTTAATTCTTGAGTAACTTTATCAGGATATGGTCTATGGATGAAATAGCCACGGCTTACCAATTCCGTAGGGTGTATAAGAGAGATAACCTTAAAGAACTAGGGACTACGCATACCCTACGACCTTAGGAATACAATGCGCCGTTAAGATAAGGGCGTGACAACTCAACCGACCAATAAAAGATAACTAGGGAGTAATAGTATCTAGGTAAACACATTTTTAATCATCATACGAGCACACATCAAATAGACATAGCTACCCGTAGTAATTAGATAATTAGATAAAGTAGAATAATCGGTAGAAATACCACCCCAAACCAATTGCACTGAGATTTTACCTTAGATTTCTAAAAAACCAATAAAAAAAAAAAAAAAAAAAAAAAAAATCATCCTCAACCCTCACCTTCTCGTCATAAATTTCTTACTAGCATTCCTATTCCCTTAGAGAACGATATCAATCCCCGAGGCTTATCCAATACTACACTACAACGATTAGGTTCACTGACTAGAGGTTGAAAAACTTGCTCGACGAAAAGGAAGTTTCCTTTACCCCGAACGCGCCTTCCACGCGCATCAAGCATATAGCGTTTGATGATGAAAAAAGAGTAGTTGATGTGCTTTTTGTGTGAAAGCGGGATATTAGAAACAAAGCGGGATAGTGAAAATATTGAAAAGATAAAAACCCGCTTCTCATAAATGGATCAGTGGTTTTGTATGTAACCCATCTTTTTAAGTGAAAACACAGATAAAACGGGCTTTTTACTAAAGAGTGGTCTATTTAACCTAATAAGAACGGCTTTTCCTAGAACTGATCTTTTTGAAGTGATCTCAGTAACCTTTTATGTAGTAGTCATTTTGAAGCAAAACGTGCATCATTTTGAATTTCTTTTTAAGCCAAGAAATACAATGCTCAAAAGTTGATGACTTTTGTTTAATGGAAGGGAATTGATTTATATATATTGATTGCTCAGAACACTTTAATTTATGCATTAGATGCACGTGCAATATTGACATTCTGCTTTAACTGTTTGTACATTACAATGTGCAAATAAAAAATGTAAGTTTGTAAATCACCATCTTTAATTAAATCATTATAAAAAAAAAAAATTATATACATGCAATGTTATTACCAATAGGCTATCAATATGCTTAGCTAATTTCATGAGTCTAGAGTAAAAACTTATTTATGTAATAATTTAATTACCAAGACATAATTAGTCTTATATGCAAAAGTAAAAAATAAAATTATACACATCCAATCTTTTCTATATAAAATCAAGTAAATGAAAGCTTAAAATCACACAAGCTATATTTACAATCAATAGACATTTTTTTTGAACGGCGGATTTATTAAAAATTAGCAAGTTGCAAGAAAAGAATTACAAGCAAAGGGTACAAGAATTTTTCATCCAATTAACCCAATTTAGTTTAAAATTACAACGATTAGAACATCAATTAAAAGAAATTTGAACCAAGTCATTAGAAAGAAGCTCCCTACGCGGATTCGTAGCACCAAAAATCAATTGATTCCTGAAGCGCCAAATTAGCCACCACTTCACATAACAAACACCTTCCAATATCTCTTTTAGCCGCTTAGAAAGCCGAGAGGAATTAATCCATATAAGCCAATCATCATAAGAGGCTATATCAATGTATTCGAGCTCCCACCAACGCATAAGTTTCCTCCATAAATGACGAGCCATTGGACAGGAAAAGAACACATGGGATCCGGATTCGACAAAGGCATGACAAAGAGGGCAAACAATAGTCGAAATATCAATACCTTTAAGGAAAAGATTCAATCGAGTAGGCAGCTTATCCAAACGAACTCTCCAAGCAAACACATTTCTTAATGGGTATGACTTTTACCCACCTTGTGGAGACCTCCTCCTTTGGAAGAAACGAATCATCAATAAGCTGGCGAACAGATTTTACAGAAAACTCACCTGTAGCATCTAACGACCAGACCCAACGGTCGGGGATATTTGTCAATATTAGACCATCCATGCGGGATAAAAGAGACCCGAGTTGTTCTTCCTCAGCACCACCTCTAGGAGGACGACGAAAAGTATCAACCATAGAAGCATGATTAGTTTTTTCGACAACTGTTATCAGTTTGTAGTTATCCAAAGCATAAAGTCTTGGGAATTTAAGCTTTAACGCCAAATCATCTAACCAAAGATCCTCCCAAAACAAGGTGTTTAACCCATTGCCCACCTTTTTTCGAATTAAATCTAAAAGATTAATACCTTTTGTGTGAAGAACAGTAACCTCACGAATAATGTCTAACCAAGGCGAGTGTTTGGACAAAGAACTTGGAGAATTAAGAGCACTGTCTTCACCATAAATAGCTTTTATGAATCTCGTCCATAGACAAGAACCATGAGAAAAAGATCTCCAAACCCATTTAAATAGAAGAGCTTGATTTAGAGCATAGAAACTAGATACTCCGAGACCACCGTATTTCTTGGAAGCTAAGACCTTATTCCAACTAATCCAAGCCATTTTTCTTTCCGACCCGTCAACTCCATTAAAAAAGTTTCTTCTAATCGATTCCAAAATCTTTAAAACTCCTGAAGGAACTTTAAAGATAGACATATGATATAAAGGAATGGATGTTAAAACCGATTTAATTAAAGTAAGTCGACCACCTATTGAAAGGGTTTTAAGCTTCCATTTGGATAAGCGAGAGGACACTTTAGCAACCACGTCATCCCAAGATTTTATTCTAGACATCGCACCTCCAACCTTAACTCCAAGATGAACAAAAGGAGTGGTAAAAATTGAACAACCTATAGTTGTGGCTGCTGCTTGGACTTCTTCCGGACGAGTGCCAATTCCCATAAGTTTACTTTTATGAAAGTTTATCTTCAGACCCGAAGCCAAATGAAAACACTTCAAGACGTTAACAATGGTGCGTATATTCAAGGATTCCCATTTACCAACGAAGATAGCATCATCCGCAAAGAAAAGGAAAGAAAGTGTCAACGAGCTATCAATAGACATTGATAGTAAAGTACAATTCTCTACAAACAAAGAATGATACGAACAATCCTTGTCTTCCTTTTGGTTCTTATTTCAGGTGATAACTCTTTCGATATCTACATTACTTATCGAATAATTTGTATGCATCAATTTGATTACAAAACATCCTGTATTTTGAGCACTCCATCAAGGGACATTTGGTATATAAACTTTTATGTAATTTGACTAAACTCATTTCTTACCTGTATGTTTTTCATGTCAGGTTTACTAAATGTGGCAGCAATTACAATACCTTGTGAAACTGATAAGAAGTGCCCACCTTCTTGTGTGTGCCTCGAACGCGAGTGTGTTTGTGTACTAGAACAATTGTTACGATTTGCGCCTTCGCAAATCATAAAAACTATGTTACAAATGATGTCAAACTCAACTAAAAGATAGTATGAGTATGTAGAGTGGTGTATTGTGAATCTGTTTCGAAGCAGAATATACGCATAAATAAAAGACGATAGATGTCATGTTTGGACTTACAATTGCTATATTTCTTGGTCACCATAACATTTACTCTTATTTTCGTTTATGTTTGTTCATTGAGATACATACAAATGAGAAAAAATCATTATATATCATATATTTGTCATATATACAATTAATCAATCGTGTCCATTTATTTTTTATCAAAAGAAGAAAAAAAAAATCATCATTTTTTTAGAAATTAAACGTCTCGCAAACCGTTAATCGTTACGCGAAAAAAATCATACTATCCCGACGATAACTAAATTATCTTTCTATAAATATGCACTTCTATATACTTTCGATTCGAAATTTCTGCCTAAAAAAACACTTGTGATTCGTAAAAATCACATGTGCTTTTTAAAATGAATCACATGTGATTTTTCTCGTTGGAAATTTTGAAGAAAAAAAAATGTTTGTCGAAAGTATATACCCAAAAAAAGATAATTTATTTCTCATCGCGATGGTGTATAATTCGTAGTTTAAAGATTTACCGTTTGCAAAATATTTTTGTTATAAAAAGAAAATGAAAAATAGTTTTTATTAATTTTGATAAAAAAAAACAAATGGCTAAAATTGATTCATTATATCCATATCAAATATAACATGTATATTGATCTCACCTCTATTCACAATTATTTTGCTAACTATGAAAAAATATTTAACAAACAAACATATATATCGTAAGACAAACTATCCAAGAATTTGCTCCCATTAGTTTTTTTAGCTCGAAAAAAAAACTATGTTTAGAGGTAGTGTTAGTTTTAAAAGTTTCAAGTATACGTGTCTTTTGAAAGAAAAAAAAAAAAAAAAAAAAAAAAAAAAAAAAAACGCTTTTACTCGATTTAAGTTTGTGTGTTGGTCAGCACTATGTTTTTTTTTTTTTTTTTTTTTTTTTTTTTTTTTTTTCTCAGTACATAAATAAAAATAAATAAATGAGTGAGGTCTTTAAAGTCTTATTTGAGAATGACGATTCTTTGACTCACATGTACAATAACTTAGAACTTAGAAGATAAAGAAAATTTGATGTTGTTGTGTATGAAGTAGATAACTTCATTACCATCTATTTCAAACAATACAATCGTAATTTAATTAGACCAATGTAATTAAAGAAAAGAGTTGATGTTATTTCATTTTATGACATATTTAATTAGACCAATGTAATTTGTTAGCGCTGTAAGCAAATATAGGAAACATGGATATATAATAATTTGTAATTCGTAATTTGTTTGTTTCAAGTTCTTTTCAGTTAAATGTTCATTTGTACTTGTTCAACTACGCAAAACAAATCGAACAAAGATATGTAGTAAACAAACACACATGTAACATGTGTGCTTTTATAATGTGAAATATGTGGTGTATGGGTGTGAGTAAAAATATTGTTTTAAAGAAAACAAATATATTAAACGTTTACGATATGTTCATATTTAGTATTTATGTAATATAAGACAATACGATATAAATATATCACAATTATGCAATGCAATATAACAAGGGGTTTGTACCCGTCCCGTTGCGGCGGTGGCCTTTACATGTTTGCTCTGAACTTGCTCGTGTAGTTGTTGAAATGCTATACGATGTAAGTGAGCGACGAAAATAGAACACTGGATAGAGGAAACTGGATTGATTTATTGCCGGGATGTAGGTTACAAAACATTGGGATAATTTTTTTTATCAGGTTTATTTAGTTCAATAACAAAAGAGTACAGACTAAATAGATGTCCACACAGGTACTGCACTTCTAAAATTATGTACATAACCATATCCTCACAACGGAGATTACGTATCTGTAAGATATAACTTTTCACATACACATCAAACCATAACACAAAGTAGCATATAGATGGAATTCTAGAGAGAGAAAGTTAGAGGTTTAGGGAACTTAGTGAGAGAAAGTGAATGATATTATTATGAGCTCCAACTCTCTACCTTGGAAGGTAGAGAGTATTTATAGTCTTACATAAATCGCCACACATCGGGCTGTGGATCAGGCATACAGTGGGTAAAGACCCGTCCGTCCTCCACGGTGTTACTTAACTAAATACTACTTAACTTAAAATAACTACGACTACGAGCTTTCTAACGATTACATATACTTGAGGTGACCGACTCTTTAATACCTAGAATTTCTAATTCCTAACAATCTCCCCCTAAGGGAGGTCACCTCAATTATGTACCAAAATTACATTGAATACAAATAGATATTACATTAAAAAATTGTTCTTGCATTCTTGATGTAGACCTTTGTTCCTAAGCTCGTAGTCATTGATTCATCACATTGCATGTTTGGTTACTTCAAGTGGAGGTCTTTTACTGATCCACGTGATAATAAATATGAGCCAGCTTTTGAGATCATCAGCTATCAAGAATCTCTGAGACATCCATTGTGGTGTTGTGACTTTAGGACCGACATGCTCACATTCTGGATCATGATATCTTCTCATCAGAGTTGCGGAAGCATTAGTTGATTCATGATATTGGCAGCAGCGTAGCAGAAGCATGGAGTGAAAATATCAGAGTCATTGATGCACTAATCATGATTTCTTTTGAGATGAATGTGTTAAGTGAGCATGCGGCTATGGATTGACCGCTTCATTCTGATCAGCTGCATACGTCGGGTGTACCTGCATACAACAGTTAGCAATAAATCGCACGAAAGTGTCTTTGATCACTTTCGTTGAATTGAGGTACACCGCCCACGGTTCCCCGTTGATCAGTACAAGTACTGCCTGTGATCAGGTATAATTCCGAAGAATTTCCTTGACAGGGTTTCGCAGCTGCTCTAGCTGTTCTCAAACCGGAACGTCTCAAAGAAGACAACACAGAGTGAGTGAACCAGCGAATTTAAGTCCACTGATTGATGAAAAGATATTTGAAAACCAATCGTGTATTGCTCAATAGAAATTGTTTTTGCAATACAGCGAAGGTTTTAATGAAAATCAATTATCAATCATAAAACACCTTTTGATTTGAAATATCCGTACATGGTCGATGTGCTAAAGAAAAGAGTTGTTAAGCACAAAGACCGGTTTTTCAAAGGTATCCGTCAATCCATAACCTGAACCAGGATTGATTCAAGAGATTGAATCGCCCCATTGTTTCTGTTCAGTTGTCACATGGTTGATCTATATAATAGATCTCACATGCCACCTACCAGGAGCTTGTTTGATGTTGGCTCCAGAAGGCTTTCCATCTTCATAGTGAATATGTATACACATCACTCAGATGTTCTGGCAATACCACAAGGATAATGCGTAGGACTCAAGATATAATCTCTCTTTCCACATTGTGTGAAACAGAGAGTCTTCATTGAAAGTGTCCTAATGAGATTTATTGATGATCTCGTGGCTCTAGACTCAATTTGTGCATATTTGGATCCTGTGCCGGAGACTAGGGAGAGGGTCTCCTTCTTCAATATCAACAATCTCTAAGAGAAAATCGATAGATAATGTCGGTTCCCCGTGAGTATGAAACAAGTCCTTTTAAGAGGAACTTGAGTGGTTTGGAAAGTTGAAGTGCAGTGCGTCACTGGGTCCATGACGTCTTGTCTTCAATACCGATGTTACCATCAGTAGCATATGTATTGAACCCGGTTTCTGCCCTAAGGTTGAATAACTGGAGGGCTATTTGTTTTCACCCTTTTCTCATTCAATTCTTTTTAATTCTTCAACCCCTTCAGTGCTTACCGAGACTTCATTGCAAGAACCTTGTTGGGTTTGTTCCAGTACTTGCTCTGTCTCAGTCCGCACACTTCCCATATCTCACTTTTCTCCTTTTATCATCATACCTAAGGACCTCTACACTAACTAGTGGATTGTCCCTGGGTAGATCCCTCCGGTTCTGGCGGATCATGGGAACCAATACCTAACCTTATCATCCTTATATCACCGTACATAAAGTAAAGTTGGTCGGTCAATTTAGTATTGTTCATCTGCCATTGGATCCAATAGAAAACCATTTGAAAATCAATTCAGATACTTGTGATATATTATCAAAGCATTTTGTACCTGAATTGTTTTTGATATTTCTAGAACGAGAACTCCCCCTCAACATGTGCATCAAGTATTTGAAAATGTTTTGCACACGGAGGCAAGAGAAAGAATTAACTTCTTTGATTACCATTTTCTAAAAGATATCAACATCACTTCCCACATCAAATCAAGTAGGTATAGCATTTTCGGGAAGGATGAGGTTTCCATAAATTTGCTCCCCCTCAATATGTGCCTCGAGGTTTGAAAAGAGTTTTGCACATACTAGAGTGAACTTGCACATTGAGAAAAGTTGATCACATTTCAAATCATAGGTTTAAGATAGATGCTCCCCCTCAACATGTGCATGGAAAATTTGAAATCGTTTGTCACATGTGGGCAGGATAGCATGTACATCCTTATAAAACCATTTACCTAATTATCAGTTTAAATCCAGTTTAAATCACACATTCTCCCCCGATCACAATTATCAAATCATTTGAGATTTGTGATCTCTTATTGATTTAAATTGATTTTGAAAGCTTTTAAGGGGAATTGTGACTTGATTATGAAAGCGTTTTAACTGATACGGATTGGATTTTAAGACTTTAAACTCCATTGATAAAAACATGCATGTACATCTTTTGAAAACAATTTAATGCCAAATAACTTTTTAATTTAATTGAAATCATTCTCCCCCTCAACCAATGACGTAGGTTGTTGATTGAGAGATAGATATTTTGACAAATAAGTCCTGATGATTATCAAAAATAGAGACCGAGTTATTTTTCAAAGCATTTAGTTTTCAGCAGATAAATGTTTATAGAATCAGAGCATGGAATTTGAAAACATGGTAAAACATGGCTCTGTTCTTTCTTTTAAAACCGGGTTATTGTCTGAAAATGACAATAAACCATTCTTTTCTCTTTCTCCCAAAAATAATTTTTTTTTTTTTTTTTTTTTTTTTTTTTTTTGAATTCGAACAACATCTAAAGTCCCGTGTCATTCTTTGAATGACATCACAAAGACCGTAGATATTATCGAACCGAGAAAAACATGACAAAAAAAGACAATTTTTTTTTTTTTAAGCTTTTTCGAGTTTTTCAAATTTTTATGGATTTTGAAAGTTTTATATTTTTGTATTTTGTTTTTCGAATAAATATTTACAAGAGATAGATGAAGATAGACCTTTACTCCTCGTCTTCCTCCTGAAGACGTTTGAGAGTTTCTGGTTGAAGGCTTTTCAAACCAAGACGTGGAAGAATAAACTCAAAACGTTCTCTTGGAAGAGCTTTGGTGAAGATGTCCGCTAACTGATATTCAGACCTCACAAAATATAGTTCCACCACACCTTTTTCCACTTGTTCCCTGATGAAATGATGTCGAATGTCGATATGCTTTGCTCTTGAGTGTTGACCGTTGTTGCATGAGAGAGCAATAGCACTTTTATTATCACAGTACAGAGGGATTTTGTTGAATTCAAAGCCATAGTCAGATAATTGAGATCTCATCCATAAGATTTGAGCACAACAAGATGACATGGCTATGTATTCAGCCTCTGTAGAGGAAATAGAAGTACTCATTTGCTTCTTAGAAGACCAGCTCACAAGCTTATCACCCAAAAACTGAGCACCTCCAGACGTACTTCGACGTGTATCTTGACAACCTGCATGATCAGCATCTGCATAGGCCGTTAGTGACATACCGGTGTCCTTCGGGTACCAAAGACCCATATTGATGGTTCCTTGGAGATACCGAAAGACCCGTTTAACTGCTTCAAGGTGCTTTTTAGTAGGCTTAACCTGGTATCTAGCACACATGCATACAGCGAACAAGATGTCTGGTCTACTAGCAGTGAGGTACATCAGGGACCCAATCATACTACGATATTTTGTTTGGTCAATCATGATCCCTGAGAGGTCCTCATCTAGTTTGGTTCGGTCAATCATGGGGGTGTCAACAGGGTCACTTGAATCAAATCCAAATTTCTTTAAAATCTCTGTTGCATATTTAGATTGATTTATGAAAATGCCTCCGGGACTTTGTGAAATTTGTAATCCCAAGAAAAATGACATTTGTCCCATCATTGACATTTGAAACTTTGAACTCATTTCATTTGAAAAACAATCACATTCCATTGGGTCTGTCGAGGTAAAAATAATATCATCAACATAAATTTGAACATGAATTAAATGTTTGCCTGACTTCCTGGTGAACAATGTAGGATCAACTGCTCCTTTGATGAATCCGGTTGATAGAAGAAACTTTGACAGTGTATCATACCATGCCCTTGGAGCTTGCTTTAAACCGTAAAGAGCCTTCTTCAAACGATAAACGTGAGTAGGATGCTCTTGATTCACAAATCCTTCAGGTTGGTTGACGTAGACGACTTCTTTAAGATCTCCGTTCAGAAATGCCGTCTTTACATCCATCTGATATACTACCATGTTCTTACTAGCAGCATTAGCCAGAAAGATTCTGATTGCCTCGATTCGAGCAACAGGAGCAAAAGATTCTTCAAAGTCTATACCCTCCTCTTGACGATATCCTTTAGCAACTAATCGAGCCTTGTTCTTTAACACATCACCATGCTCATCAAGTTTTACTTTGAAGATCCATTTGAGAGCTATAATCATAGCACATTCTGGAGCAGGTACTAACTCCCATACATCAAGACGATCAAACTCATGAATTTCATCTTGCATGGCATTGAACCAGCTAATTTCATTCATGGCAGTTTTAACATCTTTTGGTTCGATCTTAGATAGTACGGAGTTGAAGAAGCACCATAAGGCATCGGTTGCGAGTTGTTTCTGGGTTGATACAGGACGAGAGGGATTTCCAATGATGTTGTCTAAGGGGTGATCGTGAGTCCATTTTCTGAGGTGTTCATGTGGCAGTTGTTGAGGAACTGAGGTAGCTGAGTCGATGTCTCCTGAAGAAGATGGTTCTGATGATGATTCAGGAGTAGCAAATATGTTTTCAAATGGAGCATCTTCAGGAGTCGCAAAGGGATTAACTTCATCATTGATGCCAGAAACATTTCCATGATGTACATTTGAAGAATGATGATTTGTTGATGAGACTGAAGGATCAGCAGCAGGTGCTTCTTGACTTAAAGATATTGAGACTGAGGGATTGACTTCATTCACTGGAATATGAGCATCCTCTGTTGTAGGGATCAGCACCTCATTAGTAATTGAATCATACAGTTCATCAAACATAGGATCAAACAATTTCTTTACATCATCTTCAAATGGAGGTACATATGGAGTTTCTTGAGAGGAGTTTGGGACAAGGGATGAACCAATGGGACTGTTTTGAAGTGCGGGTCCTGAGCTTGAGTGTCCAGGAGCCATTTGACCGGTCAGCTCATCAAACGTAACGTGAATTGTTTCCATGATATTTCGGGTTCTTTTGTTGTAGATTCGGTATCCCTTTTTGTTTGATGCATATCCTACAAATACTCCAATGTCAGCTTTGGTCCTAAGTTTGCCTAAGTCTTGACCCTCATTAGTTGGATAGCACAATGCACCAAACACACGAAGGAAAGATAGATTAGGTTTTCTGTTGTGGACAAGTTCATATGGAGTTTTACCATGAACAGTGTGAATCAGGGAACGATTTTGTGTGTAGCATGCAGTGGCAATTGCTTCAGCCCAGAGAAACATTGGAACCTTTGAGTAGATCAGCATTGTTCTTGCGGCTTCAACAAGAGTACGATTTCGTCTTTCAACTACACCGTTCTGTTGAGGGGTTCGTGGAACACTTCTTTGATGACTGATTCCAACGCTTTCATAGAATTCATTAAGTTGTTTGTTGACAAACTCAGTTCCATTGTCTGTTCTGATAATTCTGACGGTTTTGTTAAGTCGGACCTGCAGCTGTTTGATGAGTTTGATGATGATATCAGGAGTTTCATCCTTTGTCCTTAAGAACTTGACCCAGGTGAATCTAGAGTAATCATCAACCACAACTAACACATATTTCTTCCCAAAGATATTCTGCACCCTCATTGGTCCACATAAATCCATATGAATCATATGAAGAACTTCAGTGACAGAGTTAGTAGGTTTGGGTTTATGGGCATACTTCTTGCTTTTTCCCAATTGACATGTTGAACAAAGATGATCCTTTTCATACTTAGTCTAGGTAAACCTACAACTAAGTCCTTTCTGGAAAGATCGTTGATGGTGCCGAAGTTCAAATGATTGAGACGACGATGCCATAACCATGACTTTGTTTTTGAAGCCTTTGATAACAAGCAGATTGGAGAAGCCCTCATCATGTCATCGATAGAGATGGTGTAAAGGTTTGACCCACGAGTTCCTTTTAACAGTTCCTTACCATTAAGATCTCTAACAAAGCAGGTATGTTTTCTGAAGGCAACTTCTAGATCAGAATCACAGAATTGACCAACAGAGAACAGATTATGACCCAAACCTTCTACATAGTAAACTCTAGAGATGACACTATCACCAACAACATAATCTCCATAACCCATAATAGCACCGAAATGATCATTACCAAATCTAACAGTCCCGATGAATTTGCTCACGAAGTTCATGAGCCGCGACCGGTCTCCAGTCATATGCTTGGAACAGCCTGAGTCCAGGTACCACAGAACGATTTGAACGATCTGCAGTTGAACACAGACAAGAATGGATAACTGGATAATTGGGATCCCCATGCAAGAATGGGTTCCATTTGGTTAGTAACAATGTTTGGAACACCCACATCAGAAATAGAAGCATTCATATCAGAAAGTGAGGCAATGGAATCGTTGTGAATAGATGCAGTACTAGTGTCAGTATTAGCCCTGTTCACAGTGTGATCACTTCTTAAGGGAATAGTTCTACCAGTAGGCATCCATTTTCTAGTGGGCATTATCTGATTAGTCTTAAGACCAACAGGTGTCCAATAAAAGCCTATTTTACTGAATGTTCTTCCTGTGGGTTTCCACTGTTTTCTAACTTTCTTTCGTTTTTGCCTTTTAGCCTTCTTAGCATGAATTTTAGCATTAACAATATTAACTGGACAATTAACATCATTAGGCTGAACAGTAACACCACATTCATGATTAGAAACAGAATTCAAGCAGACATCAGTACAAGGTTTGCAAATAGTATCGGAATTCGAATTAATTACAGTACGCCTATGGCTAATACTAGAATCAACACGATTCGTTTTATTCAATTCAAGCTTAAAGTTCCTAGATTGTTCTTCTACTCTCTTCCAGTGCACATTCTTAGCTTGAGAGGTCCTATCATTCCTTGTATTGTCTTGAGACTTTGACCTGCTCCGTTTAATGTCACTGATTACTCCTATAGAGGGAATGGGAACATTAGTTGGTTTAACTACTCTTTGCATCACCTGTTTAGATGTACTGGGGTCTGAACTACATGCAGGTGCACTAAGGTTCACTTTCATAAAACTAGAGGTACTGTGATTTGTACTCCTAGAAGGCACACTTGAGTTCTCTTTCTTAGCATTGACAGATCTGGAATCTGAACTACTTAAAGGCACACTACGGTTCACATTCAAAACATTGGGAATCGAATGCATATCATACTTAGCGTTAGGCATTGAGCATGGAATCAAAGGATTAACTCTCTCACCTAATGACTTTGGGCATATTGTGATCAAGCATTCTAAGATTTCTTGAGATCGTTTGGCATATAAGCATGCATGTCCAATTGCATTATCATGAGGTTTCTCTAGCTTATCCTCTTCAACAATCTCACGCAGACATTCTAGGCAATCCTTAAGGGATGAGAAGTATGTTTGAATGGCAAGTTTGTTGTTCCTTAGATGAGGAGGGACATATGTCACAGATAAAGCATATTTATTACAAGAGTGAACCTTTGATACAACATTCTCCCCATTGGTCATTGGCATTTTCCCTTTTACCTGACTCTTCAGATTCTCAATTTCCTTTTGCAATGAAGCTATTTGTTCGTTGTTTTTGTTACGAGTGACTTTAATTGATTCAAATAACTCATTGAAATGACGTTTAACCTTTTCATTTTCTTCTAGAAAACTTTCGTTTTCCTTTTGTAAAGCATTTACTAGGTTTTGAAGATGAAACGTTTGAGAATTCTGAGAATCTAAAGGATGAGGCATTTGGGAGCCTGTCATATTGTTTGTTTGACCCATTAATTGAGAGATTTAGGCTTTCAACTTTCTGATCGTGTTGCATTGAGCTTGAATCTGTTCATCACGTTTGTTAATTTGAAAAACTGCATCAAACTCTGGAGCATCTGAAGATGTCTTGACATTTGAAGTTTTGACATTTTCTTTAAGATGTTGATATTTTAGTTGTAAATTAAAATGCTCAACTTCTAGTTTAGAAAAATGTTTAACGAAATTGTCGTGATCATCCAGTTCAATTTTGTCGTTTAGTTTAGAATTAGTTTTTTCAAGCTCAATGACACGATCATGGGAGACTTTCAGGGCCACAGATAGTTCATGAAATTTGGAAGCATTAATAGAGCAATTTGAAGCAGTGAAAAACACATCTTGAGCAACACATTCAGTAATAAGATTCTCATTTAATGTATGCAAGTTCTTTCTCTCAATCTCATTATATTTCAGTGCATGCTCATAGTCACTAACTTCAACAACCATTGCATCAAATTCCTTTTCCATTCCCTTAATATCAGTTTCTATCCCCTTTTTAAGACTCTCAAAGTGATCTTTTAGAAGTTTAAAGAAGGGCATGACCTCAGTTAAATAACATTCTTTCATTTGTTCAAAACCCCTTTCTCCTTCAGTTATACCAGTGGGTGTGATCCTTTTCTTGCAAGTTTTCTCAAAATCAACAAATAGTTGAAATATAACGTATTGGCTAATTAATGTCTTGCTTTTAGTGGCAATTGTTCTAGGAACAAGATGCATTGGTGTATTAGGAGGATACACAGTCGCTCTAGGCATTTTCCATAAAGGGGGGTTTGTTTCAACAATATTTTCAGCTTTCTGCTTATCTAAATCCTTTTTCCAGAAAACTTGTTCGGGAGTCAACAATGTCTGAGGCTTAAACATGTTCAAGTAAATCCAGTTTTCCTTCTTGTAGTCATGGGGAGTGATATTTATTTTTTTTTCTTTGCATTTAGGGTCATCTAATTTTTTGTTCATCCTTTCCCTAGTGACTTCATCTGATTTCTTATCTTCCTCAGTGCACACAACACAACTAGGTTTCTGCCTAGGCTTAAGGATTTCATTACCATTATAAAGCACCTTATGAGCATTTCTAGCCTTTTTAATTACCTCTGGATTTGGTTCCTCAACAAGGGGAATGCTATGCTTATCGCTTAAGACTCGATGTTTAGTGACCATGTGAGCAGTCTGAATGGTGTTTCCTTGTATGTACAACTTATTCTCAAGTTTGTTTTTCAAAGTTTTCAGATTAGAAAAATCTCTCAAGAGTTTTGATTCCTTTGCATTAAATTCTTGCTTAAGCATTTTCACATTTTCTTGAAGTTCTTGTTTTTGTTTAGCTGTTTTAGAAAGTTTTTCTTGCAAGGAATTTAATTCTTGTTTCAATACTTCTTCTCTAAACTTACTTTTTCTAATTACTGTACTCACTTGGTCATCCATTTCCTGCTCACGAGTGGTCAACTCAAACTTAGCACGTTGTTCATAAATAGCAACACGTTCTTTATAGGCATTTAGTTCAGAAATTACGGAATCATCAGGGGCACATGCAGTGTATTCATCAAAAACATAGTTATTGTTGACTGCAGAAGATGCATCACTTGGTACAACTTCACTTTCACTTTGTTTCACATATTGATCATATGGGACAATATCGATATTACCCATATTTTCAATATTTGATTCAATAGTTTCAGTTGATTGTACTTTGTCATACATCTGTTGCACATCAGCATCATCGTATAGTTTTAATACCTCTGAGATGAGCTTGTCATGGGATGGCCCAGCTAGTGGTGAAGAAGAGACCTTGGGAGAAACCATTGGAGAAATGCTAGCCATAAAGATTGTGTGTGCCGTTGGTCCATCATCCACATCAGAGTCGTATGCATCAAAGTCAGCGACTTGAAAGGCATTCTGATGATTGTGACCTATCTCCTGAATAGGCTGCTCATCCACATCTGCATCATAGGTCTTGGCATTGCCCTCAGCAAGAAACAGCAATTCCTCTTCATTCAAAGCAGCACCATTGTCCTGAGCTTGTGCCAGCAGCATCTTATCTCTGAAGTAATCAGCATTCTGTGGACGCTTTGGAGATGTGCAGTTCCTTGCAATGTGTCCCTCACCACCACAGTTATAACATTTGATGGGCTTAGCTTGACCTTGGTTACCATTCCTTCCTCGATTCTGGTTGCCAACATAACCTCTCCTAGCTCCACCTCGTCCCTGATCATACTGTCTTTCCTGAACTGGTTGCACCACGATCCTTCCATCTTTAACAGTGGCTTGATTGTGTGGGTTAGATGCTGTTCTGAGGTTGTTGTTGGTTTGTGGGAGAGTATTCATGTTTTGACTAATGAGAAGAGCTAGTTGATTAATGAAGTTACCCACGTGAGCATCAGCATCAGCTTGTTTGTACATAGGATCAGGAATGAGTTTGTGATTACCATTACCCAAGGGTATGACTTGTGATGCTTTGGTTGTGATTCCGATGTTTGAGTAGAAAGCTGTAGAGTCATTAGACGAGCTTGTCTCTCCCTGGTTGGTTTTGAACTGATTGAGAATCAATTTTTCAAACATAGCATGTCTCTCATTCTGAAGGAGGAAGGCATAGAGTTGCTCATAGTTTGTATTCTTCAATCCTTTAGTGAGCTTCACAGCGGTAACAAACTTGTGCCATTCGGGATTCATGTTGTTCACAAATTTTGAATTCAACTGAATGTTAGGCATAGTCATTCTGATGTTCCTCATGTCATTAACTAACTTATGAAATCTCACATAGTACTCATAGACATTCTCATCTGGTTTCATCTTGAAGTGCTCAAATTCGTCATAGAGTTGGGATTCTCTATCTTCCATAGTTAATTCTGAACCTGAGAGAAGCATCTTAACATTATCCCAAACTGCCTTAGCATCAGTGTTATGATTGATCAGCTTGTAGATGTCTTTAGGAAGACCTTGAAGAACAATGTTTGAAGCCCTGATATTTGCATCAAATCTCTTTTTATCCTTATCATCAAGCTCATCATACATCTTAGGTCTGTCCATTCCGTAAACAGGAGTACCATCTTCATTAGTATCAAGTATGTCTCTAGTCGTCTCAACTCGATATGGTCCTTCATCAATGGATTTGAGAATGTTGACACCATTTTCCTTTCCAAGGCAATACAATCTGATTCGTTGAGCCCAAGAATCGTAGTCAGTTCTGTCAAGCATGGGTGGACGAGTATCTGAGCCAGCTGCTTGAACATCCTCGGCAACAGTGGAGATGACAGTAGGAACGTTGGTAGACATGTTAATAGATTATACGGGATTTTATAACTCTATGATTAAACCGGGAAATAGATTCTTTCACGGGATTTTACTAAATCAAGAGAAAACCGTAAACAATCACTCAAGTCGCTAGAAGATAATGCACTAAGTCGCTAGAAGATAATGCACTAAGTCGCTAGAAGATAATGCACTAAGTCGCTAACACTTAATTCGCTACACCACTAAGTCGCTAGAGTCCCAAGTCGCTAGACAAATCCAAGTCGCTAAGTAGTAACTCGCTAAGACTCAAGTCGCTAGCAAAATTTTGGCAGCAATTCGCTACTCAAGTCGCTAAAGATACAAGTCGCTAAAGAGCAACTCGCTACAGACCAAGTCTCTACCACCAAGTCGCTACTCGTAGTGGAGAGTCCACTACTTGTACTTTAACTCGCTAGATCTAACTCGCTAGGTCTAAAACTGTAACTCGCTACAAATTTGTAAAGCAAGTCGCTATGAAGAAAATAATCCGTGAGCTAAGTCGCTAGCAAGAAAAACCATATAAACATCACTTTTCAATCCAAAAACAACCCAACCAAGATGATTCAAGCTTACCAAATGAAAACCTAAACACTTGTGATGATTCTAAACATAAAAGTACTAACAAAATTCAAACATTAACACAAGAAATCAACCAAATGATGCAAAAACCACTAAACTTTTTCAAACTAAAAAACCACCTAAAAACCACTAGAAATCCAAAGATGTGCAAGATATGATCTAACCATGGCTCTGATACCAATTGTAAGATATAACTTTTCACATACACATCAAACCATAACACAAAGTAGCATATAGATGGAATTCTAGAGAGAGAAAGTTAGAGGTTTAGGGAACTTAGTGAGAGAAAGTGAATGATATTATTATGAGCTCCAACTCTCTACGTTGGAAGGTAGAGAGTATTTATAGTCTTACATAAATCGCCACACATCGGGCTGTGGATCAGGCATACAGTGGGTAAAGACCCGTCCGTCCTCCACGGTGTTACTTAACTAAATACTACTTAACTTAAAATAACTACGACTACGAGTTTTCTAACGATTACATATACTTGAGGTGACCGACTCTTTAATACCTGGAATTTCTAATTCCTAACAGTATCAAGTTTGCATAACTTGATTAGCAAGTAGATAATCATATACCTGCTCTCCACTATCATTACTGACAACTCTAATTTCCAATCTAATATACGCAGCTTCAGGAGAAAAACTCTTCATAACTCGTGTATTGCATCAGGATCATACCGAAAGAATCCAAAATCATGCACCTAGGATCACAAAAGCCCAACACTGTTATTATGCTAAAAATGGCTTTCTAAACCACTAAACACACAATATGACATGAATCCACATAGTTATGTCAGCGAAATGATCCAATATTTTCTTAACTTAGCTGGATACACGCAATCATAAAAGTTTAGAAACTAAATAAAACAGCTAATGAAATTGTATACTCGAAATACAATGATGGTGATGATATTTTGAATTCAGCTACAGATAGATACAATTACCTTTCTAGTACTTACTGACACAATTAAGTCATCATTACTTAGCAAACTCAAACAATAACATCAGGGAAACACAAAGTGTGATTCAGACGTTGTTTCCAAATTATTCAAACACTTTAGTTAATAATCCAACGATCATTATATAAAAATATAGTAAGATATAGAATCAAAATGTTTATACGCTTTCAGCTACTACTCTTGAGTCAAATTGTTAGCAAAAACGCTTATTAATCTAAAGTGTTGACAGTTAATCGTTAACATTTTCGCCAAAAACAAAGCAGGGAGAAAAATTGCTAACTATGAGAAACGTAACACCGCCGAGCTACTCACAGTACCAAAATATGTAGACACATAATTTTTTGGGCAAATACACAAACCTGCATAAATAACAGGTCCGAACCTGTTATTAACAACAACCGTTTCTGAGTTCACATTATTGTGCAGCCTTATAAGTGTAATGAGATGCCATCAGCTGTGACTGGTGAAATTAATTCGCAAATATCATGTAGCTTAATTTCAGGAGGCTTAACTTTTAAGAAGTTGCTGGCCATATTTGGTTGGTGCATACTTGGATGCAGGAGGATGGCATGCATTCTCATTAATACCTGATACAACCGAAACAAATTGTTTAATGAAATCAATAGTATGATACGCATGGTATGATTTTCATAATCAAATAACATGCTACTACTTTAGGACCTGTACGTACCGTACTATGATGCTTTGACGGTCGTACATTCTCGGGAATATTACCATCCAGGTCCGTGTAATCACAGCGACGACCTCTGTGCTGTCCAGATGCACAGTGTCTGTCGCGCTCACGCGGTGCAGCCCCCTTTCTACTATTTCCAACAATTTTTACTATAATGTTTGTTAAAGACTCCTTGCTGGAAGTATTTACCGGCAAGGCTTGTTCTTAGGTTTAATACCCGTAGACTTAAACATGATCGATTTTTTTGTTGGTGAATGGGGCCCATTTTGTCCATGGATTTAACAGCCATTTTTGCGTGAAGAAGCACAATGGGTGTCACAGTTTAGTCCGTAGACGGAATTAAACAGAATTCCTTCGTTGATGGCATACATTCTGCAACATGTGTTAAACCAAATCACACTACAACATCAATTTACCACCTATGATCTATTACACAAACAAATTGAAGCAAAGAGCCAAATAACCTCACCTTTTTCGAGTCCATAACAGCAAGTGAGCTTGTCGTAGCTGATTACACTAACTGAGTATATGAACTCCATTATCAAAATTCGTGTATCAGACATTATAACTAATCACCGCAACTTCAATTTGCACTAATTTGATAATCAGTTCTATAACACACTTCTAAACACGTCCATTTTTTCTACCCAAGACGTTTAAGCTGAAAAAGAAAGAAGACAACAATTAGAATCACCGTGCAACATTTTAACTAAAAAAGAAAAATCAGGTCAAACGGTGTGGATTATATGTGATGCAAGCAATCTAAACCCTCTGTGTTGGTTTTTTGGACTATGAGTTTCATACCTGATCTTGTCTTCCTTATTTTCGGATTTTCAAACACCACGACATATAAGCAGCTATCACACTTCCACATCCTTTTAAACCAATTCCATATATTGTCGTTCGATATCTTGAATTCTGCCAATGAAAAACTATAAAATCAGGAAACAACCACATAAATATATAAGAGTTGAGAGTAATAGTTACCCGGAATGAAAGGAAAAAAAGAAATTGGTTCACACATAGAGCTTTCACATCTGCGTATAGAAGACTTTTCCCCCTTCCGTTCCGTTCTTACAATATCACTGAGGTATAAACATCCATACTCTTCAGGCCAGACAACAACGGTGATACAAAGGGCCCGGATATCTAGTGGAACTGCTTAGTCTTTCCTCGTACCAAAACTTTGCGTGACAACTTGAGCATACGCGATCACAGGATCCTAAGGCTTTATACTCTATTGGGGAGACCTTCACAACAAATATGAAATGCGTAAGGAAATGACGTGTCATAATCGAAGATGCGGACCAAATAAATTAAGAGGGAGCGACTGGTTGGAGATAACCAACCTGCACGTGAGGTTGTTGTTCTGGGCGTTCGTGCAGGACATGTTGGTGGAGGTACCACTTATGGGCATGTTGTTGTCTGTGCAGATGTCGCCATTGAGGGCGCACCACATGATTCCGGCACACCTATGATAACAATTATGTAAGAGGTTTTATAAGAAGGCGTCCAGTTCAAATTACCTCATAATTGCAAAAATAAGCTTAAACAAACAACGGCACACAAACTAACGTTTTTGCACAAACGAATCGATTTCGCAACAAAAGCCAAAATAAAAAACATTATACCTCAGCCTAGTATTGCAACCCATACCCATCTTCAGCTCGGTCAATTACCTGTAAAACAAAACCCAAAACCATGAGCGACCACACACTACATCTTTATCACCAAAGTATATTGTTCATCATCACCATTAATGTGTATTTATATTTTTGACAATATTAAACATAAAATCACCAATGGTTTTCCTCAAGTCACTGTTAATTTTTATCAATTGCTAAAAATTAAATAAAGAGTAATTTGTATTACCTTGTCAAACATAAGGAACTCCCCTTTGAATCTCGTACACACAGTTTCATGAAGTTCGTCACTTGTTCCTGGGTCGTGCGAAACGAACTGATTGCATATGTGAGGAAAGTGAAAATACATCCAAAATTAATAGAACTCATAATCAAATTCAAATATTTAATTAGGGTTGATAAACTTACACAACTAATTCTTCTATTTCTTCAATCCGTCTCTTGAATATAGTTCAATAAATTTGTGGATTGGGATTTCGGTTATGCGTTAATTTGATTTGATGATGGAATGGAATGAATAAATTTGATTTGATGATACAAACTTTATGTGACTTCAGAGTCCCCTAGATTTGATAAAGAATGGCGGTTGGAGAAAAGTGTAGAAATGCAGATGGTGCCTTATCTCGAAGTTTAGCAAAACTGGACCATGAACTTGGGCTTGCCATGAGACGCTAACGGGCCAAAGCAACTGAAGTACAATATTTTAATAAGATTAAAATAACATAGTTGGATGGTGCCTTGTGCTATATATCCTATATAAATATAATATAATATAATATCATATTATCTTCGTGTCAAACATTGAAAAGTGAAATTTTGAAAGTTAAAGCTGAGAGAAATGCACAGTGTAATTAATACTCTTATTAAAACACCCAATTATTCAAAAATACAATAATTTATTCACATTCTACAACCAATTAAAAGCATATATACCAAATTAAAAACAACCAATTAAAACGCCCTTACTAAAAAGTACAATAAAAATCTCACAATGTACAATTTAAACAAACTACAACATAATCTAAAATATAAAATAATTCATGTTATTTTTAAAATACCCGAAAATGAAAAATGCATGTTATTATACACATTATACAAATTAATAAAACACACAAAGCTTCATAAAAGCTAACAAGTTGATGGTATATATAGTTTTGAAAATCGGACCGGACCAACGGGTTCAACCGAAAACCGGTGTCGCTACCGGTTTGACTAACCAATAAAAGTCATCTGAAAATGAACTAGAGAGGACCCGTTGAAATCGATACAAACTGATGGAATTTGGTCTCATCGAGATCTATTTATCCGGTTAATCATCACAGGGTACTCGCCATCGAAACGTGCTGGTACTTTGCTATACTATATATAAAGGAAAAAACAAAATGTAAAAAGTGAAAAGTTGAAACTAAAAAAAGAAATGTTGAAAAAATATATTTCAAAAGGAAACTATTAATACACATCGAAACCGGGTTGACCCGGGATACTTCAAACCCGACGGGTTGATCCGGTTTAAGTTGACCCGTTTTGACCCAACCCATCGGCTTGACTCGGTTTAAATCGACCCGTTTTTTAACCAAAACGGTGCAACCGGTTGAATCACCCGGGTCGAACCGGGTTTCAAAACATTATGTTTATTCTCCAAATCTTCAAACTTTTATTATTTTTCGTTTATAACACATAATTTTTTTTTATCACTAAACGATCTGTCGCTAAAAAATTCCGTTGCTATGCACTGGTACAAATGTATTACTCACTAAAGTTTATTTTTATTAGTTGAATATAAAATGAACACTTGTTATAAGACATACCAAAATAGAAATGAAATTATAAATTTCAACTCTTGCAAATCTTGACGGATTCCTTAAACTAAAACGTGCTACATTTTAAGTTTTTCTTTATGCCAAACGATATAATGCTCGAAAGTTCATGACTTTTGTTTATTACTTTGTTTATTTTTTTCGATTGTATACTAAATTTGTATTATATTATAAAATATTTTGGATTTTCTATTAAAAAAAAGGTCTTAAAATTTTAATAACAAAAACATGAAAAGATTTAAGATCATTTGAGGACAAATGATTATTTACATATCAAGAGATCAATCTTCACCCTTCATTTTTATTTGATCTAATGGATAACATTAATCCAACAATTTAAAAAACCCACTTTTATCCTATTTTTTCAAATTTTAATAACTTTCAAACCGTTAATCGTTAAGAGAAAAAAATCTTAAGCAAAGTAGGCGTACACAAGAGTTTTAGAGAGAGAAAGTTAGAGGTTTGGGAACTTTAGTGAGAGAAAGAAAAATCTTATTATGAGCTTCAACTCTCTACCTTGGAAGGTAGAGAGTATTTATAGTCTTTACATAAATCGCCACCTATCGGGTTGTGGATCAGGCATACAGTGGGTAAAGACCCGTCCGTCCTCCACGGTGTTACTTAAACTAAATACTACTTAACTTATAATAATCTACGACTACGAGCTTTCTAATGATTATATATGCTTGAGATGACCGACTCTTTAAAAACTGGATTTACTAAATCCTAACAATCTCCCCCTAAGGGAGGTCACCTCAAACATATACTAAAATTACATTGAATACAAACAGATATTACATTAAAAATTGTTCTTGCATTCTTGATGTAGTACTTTGCTCCGAAGCTCGTAGTCATCGATTCTTCTCATTGCATGTTTGGTTAATCCAAGTGGAGGTCTTTTTGTTGATCCACGTGATAATAATTTTGAGTCAGCTTTTGAGATCATCAGCTGACAAGAAATCTTATGAGATATCCATTGTGGTGTTGGTATTATGTGATGTTGTGACTTTCGGACCGACATGCTCACATTCTGGATCATGATATATTCTCATCATAGTAGCGGAAGCTTTCGTTGATTCATGATATTGGCAGCAGCGTAGCAGAAGCATGGAGTGAAAATATCAGAGTCATTGATGCTCTAATCATGATTTCTTTTGAGATGAATGTGTTGAGTGAGCATGCGGCTATGGATTGACCGCATCATTCTGATCAGCTGCAAACGTAGGGCGTACCTGCATAAAACATTTAGCAATAAAGCGCACGAAAGTGTCTTTGGTCACTTTCGTTGAATTGAGGTATACGGCCCACGGTTCCCAGTTGATCAGTACAAGTACTGCCTGTGATCAGGTATAATTCCAAAGAATTTCCTTGACAGGGTTTCGCAGCTGCTCTAGCTGTTCTCAAACCGGAACGTCTCAAAGAAGACAACACGGAGTGAGTGAACCAGCGAATAGAGATTCACTGATTGATGAAAAGAGATTTGGAAAACAATCGTGTATCGCTCAATAGAAATTGTTTTTGCAATACAACGAAGGTTTTAATGAAAATCAATTATCAATCATAAACACCTTTTGATTTGAAATATTCGAACACGGTCGAAGTGCTTAAGAAAAGAGTTTTTAAGCACAACGACCGGTTTTTCAAAGGTATCCGTCAATCCATAACCTGAACCAGGATTGATTCAAAAGATTGAATCGCCCCATTGTTTATGTTCAATTGTCACATGGTTGATCTATATAATAGATCTCACATGCCACCTACCAGGAGCTTGTTTGATGTTGGCTCTAGAAGGCTTTCCATCTTCATTGTGAATGTGTTTGCATATCACTCGGATGTTCTTGCAATACCACAAGGATAATGCGTAGGACTCAAGATATAATCTCTCTTTCCACATTGTGTGAAACAGAGAGTCTTCATTGAAAGTGTCCTAATGAGATTTATTGATGATCTCGTGGCTCTAGAATCAATTTGTGCATATTTGGATCCTATATCGGAGACTGGGGAGAGGGTCTCCTTCTTCAATATCAACAATCTCTAAGAGAAAGTCGATAGATTATGTAGGTTCCCCGTGAGAATGAAACAAGCCCTTTTAAAAGGAATTTGAGTAGTTTGGGAAGTTTAGTGCAGTGCGTCACTGGGTCCATGACGTCTTGTCTTCAATACCAGTTTTACCATAGTAAACACCAGTAGCATATGTATTGAACCCGGTGTCTGCCCTAAGGTTGAATTATTGAAGGGCTATTTCTTTTCACCCTTTTCTCATTCATTTCTTTTTCATTCTTCAACCCCTTCAGTGCTTACCAAGACTTCATAGCTAGAACCTTGTTGGGTTTATTCCAGTACTAGCTCTGTCTCAGTCCGCACTCTTCCCATATCTCATTTTTCTCCTTTTTTCAATATACCTAAGGACTTCTACACTATCTAGTGGATTGTCCCTGGGTAGATCCCTCCGCATCTGGCAGATCATGGGAACAAATACCTAACCTTATCATCCTTATATCACCATACATAAAGTAAAGTTGGTCGGTCTATTTGGTATTGTTCATCTGCCATTGGAACCAATTGAAAACCATTTGAAAATCAATCCAGATACTTATGATATATTATCAAAGCATTTTGTACCTGAATTGTTTTTGATATTTTTATAACAAGAGCTCCCCCTCAACATGTGCATCAAGTGTTTGAAATCGTTTTGCACACGAAGGCAAAAGAAATAATTAACTTCTTTGATTACCATTTTCTAAAAAATATCAACATCACTTCCCTAATCAAATCAAGTAGATAAAGCATTTTGGGGAAGGATGAGGTTTTCATAAGCTTGCTCCCCCTCAATATGTGCATAGATATTTGAAAATGTTTTGCACATATTAGGAAAAGACTGCACATTGAGATAAATTGATCACGTTTCAAATATTTGTGGTTTAAGATAGATGCTCCCCCTCAACATGTGCATGGAAAATTAGAAATTCTTGAAATCGTTTGGCACATGTGGGAAGGAGAGCTTGTACATCCTTATAAAACCATTTACCGAATTATCAGTTTAAATCCAATTTAAATCACAAATTCTCCCCCGATCACAATTATCAAATCATTTGAGATTTGTGATCTCTGTAGATTTAAATTGAATTTGAAAGCTTTTAGGGAGAATTATGACTTGATTATGAAAAACGTTTTAACTGATAAGGATCGGATTTTGAGACTTTAAACTCCATTGAATAAACATGCATGATTATCTTTTGAAAATAATTGTATGACAAATAACTTTTTGATTTAATTGAAATCATTCTCCCCCTCAATCAATGACATAATTTGTTGATTGAGAGATAGATATTTTGACAAACTTTTAAGCCCAGATGATTATTAAAAATAGAGTCCAAGTTATTTTTCAAAACAACTAGTTTTCATTAGATAGTAAGGATTAGTTTAAAGAATCAGAGCAAGAAATTTGAAAACAAAGATAAAGTATGACTCTGTTCTATCTTTGAAAAGCGGGTTACTGCCTGAAATGACAATGAACCATTTTTTCTCTTTCTCCCAAAAATGTTTTTTGATTTTTTTTTTTTTTTTTTTTTTTTTTTTTAAATTCGAACAACATCTAAAGTCCCGTGTCATTCTTTGAATGACAACATCAAGACCGTAGATATTATCGAATCGAGAGAAACATGACAAAATGACAATATTTTTTGAAATTTTTCAAATTTTTATGGATTTTGACAGTTTTATATTTTTCTATTTGATTTTTTTAAGGTTTTATAATTTTGTATTTTGTTTTTCGAAAAAATATTTACAATGGATAGAAGAAGGAAACCTTTTACTCCTCTTCTTCCTCTTGAAGACGTTTGAGTGTTTCTGGTTGTAGGCTCTTAAGATCCAGTCGTGGAAGAATAAACTCAAAACGTTCTCTAGGAAGAGCTTTGGTGAAAATGTCTGCTAACTGGTATTCAGTCCTCACAAAGTAAAGTTCCACCACACCGTTTTCAACTTGCTCCCTGATGAAATGATGTCGAATGTCGATGTGCTTTGCTCTTGAGTGTTGTACATTGTTGCATGAGAGAGCAATAACACTTTTATTATCACAGTACAGAGGGATTTTGTTGAATTCAAAGCCATAGTCAGATAATTGGGATCTCATCCATAGGATTTGAGCACAACAAGATGACATGGCTATGTATTCCGCCTCTGTAGAGGAAATAGAAGTACTCATTTGCTTCTTTGAAGACCAGCTCACAAGCTTATCACCCAAAAACTGAATTAAGTCTTTGTTAACAAACTTTGTGCCATTGTCTGTTCGAACAATTCTGACTGTATTGTTGAGTCGAACTTGAAGCTGTTTGATTAGTTTGATGATGACATCTGGAGTTTCATCCTTTGACCTCAAAAACTTTACCCAAGTAAATCGAGAGTAGTCATCAACAACTACTAGAATGCATTTCTTCCCATTTATCGTTTGCACTCTCATTGGTCCGCACAGATCCATATGAAGGGTATGAAGAAATGAAGAACTTTCATTACAGAGTTTGTGGGTTTTGGTTTGTGGGCATATTTCGTGCTTTTTCCCAATTGGCAAGCTGAGCAAAGATGATCTTTTTCATATTTTAATCTGGGTAAACCTCTGACAAGATCCTTTCAGGAAAGGTTGTTTATGGTACCAAAGTTCAAGTGATTGAGACAACGATGCCATAACCAAGACTTTGTTTTAGAAGCCTTTGACAGCAAGCAGATTGGAGAGGACTTCATCATGTCGTCGATAGAGATGGTGTATAGGTTTGAACCTCGAGTACCTCTTAATAATTCCACACCATCAAGTTCTCTAACGAAGCAAGTATGTTTTCTAAAAGCCACTTCTAGATCGGAATCACAGAATTGACCAACAGAGAACAGATTGTGACCAAGACCTTCCACATAATATACCCTGGAAATTACACTTTTACCAGCCACATAATCTCCATAACCCATAATAGCTCCAAAATGGTCGTTCCGGAATCTAACTGTCCCGATGAATTTACTCATGAAGTTCATGAGCCACGACCGGTCTCCAGTCATATGCTTGGAATAGCCTGAGTCCAGGTACCACATAACGATTTGAACGATCTGCAGTTGAACACAGACAAGAATGGATAAATGGATAATTGGGATCCCCATGCAAGAATGGGTTCCAATTGGTTAGTAACATTGATTGGAACACCCATATCAGAAATAGAAACATCCATATCAGAAATAGAGGCAATGGAGTCATTATGAGTAGATGCAGTACTAGTGTCCGTATTTGCCCTATTCAAAGTATGTTCACTTCTTAAGGGAATAGTTCTACCAGTAGGCATCCATTTTCTAGTGGGCATAGTCTGATTAACCTTATGGCCAAGAGGTGTCTATTGATAACCTATCTTACTAAATGTTCTTCCTGTGGGTTTCCACTGTTTTCTAACTTTCTTTCGCCTTTGCCTTTTAGCCTTCTTAGAGCGAATTTTTGCATTAACAATATTAACTGGGAATTTGACCGCAATAGACAAAGCATTCACACCACATTCATGATTAGTAACAGAATTCACACAGACATCATTCCATGGTTTGCAAATAGTATTAGAATTCGAATTAACTACAGTACGCCTATGGCTAATACTAGAATCAACACGATTCGTTTTATTCAAATTCTCCCTACAGTGATCTTCTACTTTCTTCCAATGCACATTCTTAGCTTGCGAGGCCCTATCATTCCTTGTATTTCCTTGAGACTTTGACCTGCTCGCTTTAATGTCACTGATTACTCCTGTAGAGGGAACAGGAACATTAGTTGGTTTTGCTACTTTTTGCCTTTCCTGTTTTGATGTGCTGGGATGTGAACTATTTGAAGGCACATTGAGGTTCACTTTCTTAACACTGGAGGTGCTGGGATCTGAACTATTTGAAGGCCTACTAAAGTTCACATTTATAACATTGGGCATTGAATGATTTGTATACTTGGCATTAGGCATAGAACAGGGTATCAAGGGGTTGACATGCTCACCTAGGGATTTAGGGCATATTGTAATTAAGCATTCTAGAAGTTCTTGAGATCGTTTGGCATATAAGCATGCATGGCCAATTGCATTATCAAGTGGTTTCTCTAACTTATCCTCTTTTACAATCTCATGGAGACATTTTAGACTATCCTTAAGGTATGAGAAATATGTTTGAATGGCAAATTTTTTATTCCTAAGGTGAGGAGGAACATAATTCACAGAAAAAGCATATTTATTACAACCATGCACCTTTGATGCACCATTCTCCCCATTGGTCATTGGCATTTTCCCTTTTACCTGACTCTTCAGATTCTCAATTTCCTTTTGCAACGAAGTTATTTGTTTATTATTTTTATTACGAGTGACTTTTATTGACTCAAATAACTCATTGAAATGACGTTTAACCTTTTCATTTTCTTCTAGAAAACTCTCATTTTCCTTTTGTAAAGCATTGACCAAGTTTTGAAGATGAAAATTTTGAGAATTCCGAGAATCTAAAGGAGGAGGCATTTGGGAGCCAGTCACATTGTTCATTTCACCCTTTAATTGAGAAATTTGGGCTTTCAACTTTCTGATCGTGTTACAATGAGCTCGAATCTGTTCATCACGTTTGCTAATTTCAAAAACTGCATCAAATTCAGGAACATCCAAAGATGTCTTGATATTTGAGGTTTTAACATTTTCTTTCAAATGTTGATATTTTAATTGCAAAGCCAGATGCTCAACTTCTAATTTAGAAAACTGGTTTACCAGGTTATCATGATCATCCTGTTCAACTTTAACATGCAGTTTAGAGTTAGTTTTTTCAAGCTCAATGACACGATCATGGGAGACTTTCAGAGCAACGGATAATTCATGAAATCGAGAAGCATTAATGGAACAATTCGTAGCAGTGTAAAACACATCTTGAGTAATACATTCAGAAATAAAAGTCTCATTTAATGTATGCAAGTTCTTCCTCTCAATCTCATTATATTTTAGTGCTCGCTCATAGTCACTAACCTCAACTATCATAGCATCAAATTCCTTTTCCATTCCTTTAATATATGAATCTATCCCCTTTTTAAGACTCTCAAAATGATCTTTTAGTTGTTTAAAGAAAGGCATGACCTTAGTTAAATAGCATTCTTTTGTTTGTTCAAAACCCCTATCCCCTTCAGTTATCCCAGTGGGTGTGATCCTTTTCTTACAAGTTTTCTCAAAATCAACAAATAGTTGAAAGATAACATATTGACTGATTAAGGTCTTGCTTTTAGTGGCAATAGTCCTAGGAACTAAATGCATTGGTGTATTGGGAGGATACACAGTCGCTGAAGGCATTTTCCTAAAGGGGGGGTTTGTTACAACAAGATTCTCTGCTTTTTGCTTATCTAAATCCTTTTTCCAAAACACTTGTTCGGGTGTTAACAATGTCTGAGGCTTAAACTTGTTCAAGGAAATCCAATTCTCCTTCTTATAATCGGGGTGTGATATTTATTTTCTTCTCTTTACATTTAGGATCATCTAGTTTCTTGTTCATCTTTTCCCTAGTGACTTCATCTGATTTCTTATCTTCCTCAGTGCACTCAGCGCAACTAGGTTTCTGTCTAGGCTTAAGGATTTCATTGCCATCATAAATTACCTTATGGGCAGCTCTAGCCTTTTTAACAACCTCTGGATTTGGTTCCTCAACAAGGGGAGTACTATGCTTATCACTCAAAACTCAGTGCTTAGTGATTAAGTGAGCAGTCTGGATGGTATTTCCTTGTACGTACAACTTATTTTCAAGCTTGTTTTTCAAGGTTTTTAGATTAGAAAAATCATTCAAAAGTTTTGATTCCTTAATACTGAATTCTTGCTTAAGCATTTTAACATTTTCTTGAAGTTCTTGTTTTTGCTTAGCAGTTTTAGAAAGCTTTTCTTGTAAGGAGTTTAACTCTTGTTTTAATACTTCTTCTCTAAACCTACTTTTTCTAATAGTTGTACGCATTTGGTCATCCATTTCCTGCTCACGGGTGGTTAATTCAAACTTAGCACGTTGTTCATAAATAGCAACACGTTCTTTAGAAGCATTAAGTTCAGAAATAACAGAATCATCATGGGCACGTGCAGTGTATTCGTCAAAATCATAGTCATCATTGACTGCATAAGATACATCACTTGGTACAATCTCACTTTCACTTTGTTTCACATATTGATCATATGGGACAACATTGATATTACCCATATTTTCAATATCTGACTCAATAATTACAGTTGATTGTACTTCGTTATGTATCTTTTGCTCATCAACTTCATCGTATAATTTTAATACCTCATAAATGATTTTGTCTTTGGATGGACCAGCTTGTGGTGATGAAGAGACTTTAGGAGAGACCATTGGAGAAATGCTAGCCATGAAAATGGTTTGTGCAGTGGGTTCTTCATCAACATCAGAGTCGTATGCATCACAATCAGCTACTTGAAAGGCATTCTGATGATTATGGCCTATCTCCTGAATTGGTTGCTCATCCACATCTGCATCATATGTCTTAGCATTTCCCTCAGCCAAGAACAACAACTCCTCTTCATCCAAAGCTGCACCATTATCCTGAGCTTGCACAAGAAACATCTTATCCCTGAAGTACTCGGCATTTTGAGGGCGTTTTGGCGATGTGCAGTTCCTTGCAATGTGTCCCTCACCTCCACAGTTGTAACATTTGATTGGCTTTGCTTGACCCTGGTTTCCATTCCTTCCCTTATTCTGATTTGCAGCATAACCTCTACCAGCTTCACCTCTTCCTTGTTCGTACTGCCTTTCTTGAACTGGCTGCACCATAACCTTTCCATCTCTGACAGTTGCCTGATTGTGTGGATTAGATGCTGTTTTGAGGTTGTTGTTGGTGTGTGGGAGAGAGTTCATGTTTTGACTGATCATGAGAGCCAGCTGATTAATGAAGTTTCCCACGTGTGCATCAGCATCAGCTTGTTTGAACATTGGATCGGGAATGAGTTTGTGATTACCATTACCCATGGGTATGACTTGTGAGGCTTTGGTTGTGATTCCAATGTTTGAGTAGAAGTCAGTTGAATCATTCGATGAGCTTGTCTCTCCCTGGTTGGTTTTGAACTGATTAAGAATCCTTTTTTCAAACATAGCATGTCTCTCATTCTGAAGAAGGAAGGCATAAAGTTGCTCATAGTTTGTATTCTTCAATCCTTTGGTTAGCTTCACAAAGGTGACAAACTTGTGCCATTCGGGATTCATGTTGTTCACAAACTTTGAGTTCAGCTGAATGTTTGGCACAGTCATTCTGATGTTCCTCATATCATTAACAAGCTTGTGGAATCTCACGTAATACTCATAGACACTCTCATCTAGTTTCATCTTGAAGTGTTCAAATTCATCATAGAGTTGTGATTCTCTGTCTTCCATAGTTAATTCAGAACCTGAGAGAAGCATCTTGACATTATCCCACACTGCCTTGGCTTCGGTGTTGTGATTGATCAGCTTGTAGATATCTTTTGGAAGACCTTGAAGTACGATATTAGAAGCCCTGATATCAGCATCGAATCTCTTTTTTTCTTTATCATCGAGCTCATCATATGTCTTTGGTCTGTCTATTCCATAGATCATTGTTCCATCTGCAGCTGTATCAATTAAGTCTCTTGTAGTCTCTATCTGATAAGGTCCTTCATCAATTGATTTGAGAATGTTGACCCCATTTTCCTTTCCAAGACAGTACAATCTGATTCTTTGAGCCCAAGAGTCGTAGTCAGTTCTGTCAAGCATGGGTGGACGAGTATCTGAACCAGCTGCTTGAACATCCTCGGCAATAGTGGAGATGATTGTAGGATCGTTGGTAGACATGTTAACAGATTAAACGGGATTTTATAACTCTATGATTAAACCGGGAAATAGATTTTTTCACGGGATTTTACTAAATCAAGAGAAACCCGTATTACATACAGAATCAACCAAGTCGCTAAGAAACCCTGAACCAAGTCGCTAAGCACCAAGTCGCTAGCAAATTTTGACAGCAAGTCGCTAAGCACCAAGTCGCTAATATGTCAAGTCGCTAAATAACAACTCGCTAAGTACCAAGTCGCTAAGATGTCAAGTCGCTAAATAGCAACTCGCTAAACACCAAATCGCTAACAAACTTAAGTACAAGTCGCTAACTTTCACTAAGTCGCTACCCGTAGTGGAGAATCCACTAAGTGTATTGTTTGTCGGCTTGTCTCAATAAACAAGTCGCTAGCTCAACTCGCTAAGACCTTCAACTACAACTCGCTACCAAATTACAAAGCAAGTCGCTACCAAGACAAGTTATCCGTGGCTCAAGTAGCTAGCTAGAAAAACACATAAACACCACTTTTCAATCCAAAACAACCCAACCACGATGATTCAAGCTTAGCAAATCAAAACCCAAGCACATACGATGATTCTAAACACAAAACTACACCCAAGATTCAAACTTTAACACTAGAAATAATCCAAATGATGTAAAAACCACTAAACTTTTTCAAACTCTAAAACCACCTAAAAGTCACTAGAAATCCAAAGATATGTAAGAGATGATCAAACCATGGCTCTTGATACCATTTGTAACATATTGGATTTCACATACACATCAAACCATAAGCAAAGTAGGTGTACACAAGAGTTTTAGAGAGAGAAAGTTAGAGGTTTGGGAACTTTAGTGAGAGAAAGAAAAATCTTATTATGAGCTCCAACTCTCTACCTTGGAAGGTAGAGAGTATTTATAGTCTTTACATAAATCGCCACCTATCGGGCTGTGGATCAGGCATACAGTGGGTAAAGACCCGTCCGTCCTCCACGGTGTTACTTAAACTAAATACTACTTAACTTATAATAATCTACGACTACGAGCTTTCTAATGATTACATATACTTGAGGTGATCGACTCTTTAATAACTGGATTTACTAAATCCTAACACTGATCTTAATACAAAAGCAACTAACAAGCATGATCTTAATACAAAAGCAACTAAATGACCATTTGCACTATAGTTAAGACAGAAAATAATGAAGACTGATCAAACCCTCTTGTTAGGACAACATTAAAATATCGTGGACGTGGAATGGGTCACATTCTCATGAACGAGCTTGAAAAGGTATAATCATTTACACACTGACTTGATCAGTAATTACACATTTCAGTTGACATGTAGTTCAAGTGTTTGACAGTTTGTCATATATCTAAATGACTAAATCATACTTCAATGGATGCCTAAAAAAACTACTTTATGGACCAAAATCAATAACATAATCTATAAATTACTCCAACTGCAATTGTTGCCATTTAGGCCAATTAGTACGAGCAATAATGCAACCCAACTATTCCCCAGGTTTATTTACACCTATATTCAGAAGAAATTATGCATATGCCCCTTTAAAATTTCAAAATTAGTTTTATTTCTTTGTCTTTGTGATTTGTCAAAGTTTAGTATCTAATGATTTAAACACGAGAAAAACAGAACTGGGTGATACTTTTGCCATATTAGGCAATTATGACTGAATTTTCTGTAACCGAATCAGAATAATGTTGTGGCCTCTTTTACACCTTCATGGGCCTATATGGTGTAATTGTTATACTTTGCTGATCTCCATTAATGATAACAAGCAAATAGACATCTTACTCGATAAATAAGATTTTTACTAGAGAGCAGGTTTGACATATGTTGTCTTTCCTTAACATATTTTTCTTTCTTTTCAAGAACCTTGTGAATCTATATTGTAGCCTCATGAACCAACTCAAATGGAAGCTCAAAGCGGGAAACATTAATAGACTGCTCTATGGGAGAAGTTGGGAACCAATATGAAGAAAACAAAAACGCTCTTCTCAAATGCTACCAATGAAGAAAAATATCAGCTTTTGGGTGGTAAGTTGTTAAAAATGTAAATACTAGCGCTACGTGTCGTCTGTCCTTTTGAAAATTTGCCACTTTTGGTACAGCATTTGGGGATTATTGTTGTAGCCCGTATATATGTGTATAAGCAGTTACGCGTTAGCTAGTGTCGCAACCCAAGCTTGGTACCGGTTACAACCTCACTTAGGACTGGTTAGGATCAAGCCAAGAACTTGTTACTATGATGTTGGGGAGATGAATGATTTGCTTCTGTCCCAAAACAGAAATGTCTTCATATCGTTTCTGCATCACATCAATAATATGTTAAAGCAAGTCAAGTATGCAGAATGTATGGACAAGCTACTTTATGTTAAAATCAAAGCAATCTCTCCCAGTTAGGTTGAACATGCTAACCCTTATAAGTAAATGATGAGATAGCTGTGGCTTCTACCATGTTTAAAAATTAAAATTCAATACTCATGAAAGTCATTTTGCATTTTATTTGGGTGTCTATTTTTGTGTTTGTTTAAGCTTATTTGTTACGGTAAGGTGTGCAGATGTTCATCAACAAATTTTTTCCAAGATGATATTGGGGAGATGATGATGTTGGGGAGATGAATGATTTGGGTAGATGATGAAGAGGATGAAAGATGAAGGGGTAAAATATAAATGTGTTATAAAAGTATAAATGTGTATGGACTAAAATACCCTCGACTACAAAACAAAAATCAGATGTTGACTTGGTCAAAGGACTAATCTGGCATTTAATGGCCATGTTTTGGACCTATGGCGATGAATATGGCCAGTTTCTGGCGATCGCGATGCACCCTGCCAAGTTTAGGGACCAACGGTGTATTTTAGTCAAAACTTAAAATATATTAATATAAAAAATATTTCATTAAAACGATCGTAATGTTCTACAATTGAGAAAACCCAATGTGCTCGTTAGTGCCAATTTAAATTTTCAATGAGCTATATGTGCCCATTTCAAAAAAAGGAGGGGGCTAAATGTGCCCAAAATCTTTTAAAAACTTGCCCATTTAGCCTATCTTTTTGTTTTTGGGCACATTGAAACATATAGGATTTCACAAACAAATCAAACCATAACCATATGGGGCGTATACAATGTTTAGAGAGAGAAAGTTCTAGAGAGAGAAAGAGAAGAGAGTTGGGAACTATGTGAAACAAAAGAAAAATGGTATTGAAGCTTCAACCCTCTACCTTGGGAGGTAGAGGGTATTTATAGTGTCTTACATGATACGCCACCTACGGGCTGTGGATCAGGCATACAATGGGTAAAGACCCGTCCGTCCTCCACGGTGTTACTTAACTAAATACTAACTAACATAAAATAACTACGACTACGAGCTTTCTATCGATTACATATACTTGAGGTGACCGATACTTTCACAACTGGATTTTCTAAATCCTAACAATCTCCCTCTAAGGGAGGTCACCTCAAATTACACATAATACAAACAGATATTACATTGAGATTGTTCTTGGATTCTTGTTTAAGTTCATTGCTCTGTAGCTCGTAGTCTTTGATTATTCAAGTTTTGCATGTTTGGATAATTCAAGTGGAGGTCTTTAACTAATCCACGTGATGATGAGTTTTGAGCCAGCTTTGAGATCATCAGCTTGCATAAATCTCTGACTCTTCATTTGTAGTGTTGACATTATGTGATGTTGTGACAATGGACCGACATGCTCACATTCTGGATCATTATTTCTTTTCATCAGATTAGCGAAAGCTTTAGTTGATTCATGATATTTGCAGCAGCGTAGCAGAAGCATGGAGTGTAAATATCAGAGTTGTTGATGCACTTATCATGATTTTGAAGTGAATGTGTTGTGTGAGCATGCGACAATGGATTGACCTCTCAATTCTGATCAGCTACAAACGTCGGGTGTACTTGTATACAACAGTTAGCAATAAAGCACACGAAAGTGTCTTTGATCACTTTCGTTCAATTGAGGTACACGGCCCACGGTTCCCCGTTGATCAGTACAAGTACTGCCTGTGATTAGGTATAATTCCGAAGAATTTCTTTGACAGGGTTTCGCAGCTGATCTAGTCGTTCTCAAACCGGAATGTCTCAAAGAAGACAACACGAAGTGAGTGAACCAGAGAATTGAGATTCACTGACTGATGAAAAGAGATTTGAAACACAATCGTGTACTGCTCAATATAAATTGTTTTTACAATACAACGAAGGTTTTAAGGAAAATCAATTATCAATCATAAACACCTTTTATTTTGAAATATTAATACACAGTCGATGTGCTAGAGAAAAGAATTTTAAGCACAACGACCGGTTTTTCAAAAGAATCCGTCAATCCATAACCTGAACCAGGATTGATTCATAAGTTTGAATCGCTCCATTGTTTCTATTCAGTTGTCACATGGTTGATCTATTGGATAGATCTCACATGCCACCTACCAAGAGCTTGTTTGATGTTGGCTCTAGAAGGCTTTCCATCTTCATTGTGAATGTGTTATCATATCACTCAGATGTTCTGGCAATACCACAAGGATAATGCGTAGGACTCTTAAAATATGTTCTCTCTTTCCACATTGTGTGAAACAGAGAGTCTTCATTGACAGTGTCCTAATGAGATTTATAGATGATCTCGTGGCTCTAGACTCAATAGTGCACATTTGGATCATATGCTGGAGACTAGGGAGAGGGTCTCCTTCTTCAATATCAACCATCTCTAAGAGAAAGTCGATAGATAATGTAGGTTCCCCATGAGAATGAAACAAGTCTTTTTAAAAGGAACTTGAGTAGCTTGGGAAGATGTAGTACAGTGCGTCACTGGGTCCATGACGTCTTGTCTTCAATACCGGTATTACCTTGGTAACCACCAGTAGCATATGAATTGAACCCGGTTTCTGCCCTAAGGTTGAAATAATGGAGGGCTATTTCTTTTCACCCTTTTTCACATTCAATTCTTTTTCATTCTTCAACCCCTTCAGTGCTTACCGAGACTTCATTACTAGAACCTTGTTGGGTTTATTCCAGTTCTAGCTCTATCTCAGTCAGCACTCTTCCCATATCTCACTTTTCTCCTTTTTTCATCATACCTAAGGACTCTACACTATCTAGTGGATTGTCCCTGGGTAGATCCCTCTGGCTCTGGCGGGATCGTGGGAACGAATACCTAACCTAACCATCATTATATCACCATACATAAAGTAAATTTGGTCGGTCTTTTTAGTATTGTTCATCAGCCATTGGAACCAATTGAAAACCACTTGAAAATCACTCCAGGTACTTATGTTATATTATCAAAGCATTTTGTACCTGAATCATTTTTGATATTTTAGAAAACAGCTCCCCCTCAACATGTGCATCGTATGTTTGAAATCAATTTGACACATGGAGGCAAGAGGAATAATTCACTTCTTTGATCAATATTTTCTAAAAATATCGACATCATTTTTCCGATCAAAACCAATGTTTCACATACAGTTAAAGCTATTTTCGAGAAAGAATGTGGTTTTCAAAAATTTGCTCCCCCTCAATATGTGCATCTGATTTTGAAATTGTTTAGCACATATTAAGGAAAACCTGCACTTAGAGATAAATTAATCACGATTCAATCCTTATTGGTTTGATGTAGATGCTCCCCCTTAACATGTGCATGGAAAATTTGAAATCGTTTGGCACATGTAGGGAGGAGAGCATGTTAATCACGTATAAAACCATTTATCGAATTATCAGTTTAAATCCAATTTAAATCACAAATTCTCCCCCGATCACAATTTTCAAATCCTTTGAGATTTGTGATCTCTATTGATTTAAATTAAATTTTGAGAACTTTTGAGGAGAATAGTGACTTGCTTTTGAAAAACATTTTAACTGATAAGGATAAGATTTTGAGACTTTAAACTCAATTGATCAATCATGCATAAATAATTTTTGAAAACATAACATTAGCCAAGGTCTTGAATCAATTGTATAAAACATTGTTCTTTTTTGATTTTCCAAAAGTAGACCTTGCTCTTTTACGTGCCAATTGTTTGAAAAATAACCTTTTTGATTGAATTAAAATTATTCTCCCCCTCAATCAATGACATGAGTTGTTGATTGAGTGTTAGAGATTTTGACAAAGAGTAAGCCCAGATGATTTTCAGAAATATAGTCCAAGTTATTTTCAAAGCAATTTGTTTTCAAAAGATGATAAATATTTTTCAGAAGAATATTTAGAAGGAAAAATATTTTTGAAAGAAACATTTGTCTTTTTTACGACAAACATTTGGTTTTTAGAATCAGAGCATATGATTTTAAAACCAGATGAAGCACGGCTCTGTTCTTTCTTTTTTAAACACAGGTTACTGTCTGAAATAATAGTAAGCCACCATTTTTCTCCGTCTCATTTATTTATTTATTTTCTATTTTTTTTATTTAAAAAAAACAATTTATGTACATTCGAAGAACATCTAAAGACCCGTGACACTCTTTGAATGTCAACACAAAGTCCGTAGATGTTATCGAATAATGAAAAACATGACAAAATGACAATATTTTTTGGAATTTTTCTAGTTTTTCAAATTTTTATGGATTTTTGTAATTTTATATTTTTCTATTTTCTTTTGTGGGTTTTATAATTTTGTATTTTGCTTTTTTTTTTTTTTTTTTTTTTTTTAATATTTACAAGAGATGGATGAAGAAAAACATTTACTCCTCGTCTTCCTCTTGAAGACGTTTGAGTGTTTCCGGTTGTAGACTCTTTAGACCAAGTCGTGGAAGGATAAAATCAAAACGTTCTCTAGGAAGAGCTTTGGTGAAGATGTCTGCTAACTGGTATCCAGTCCTCACAAAATAGAGTTCTACCACATCTTTTTCCACTTGTTCCTGAATGAAATGATGTCGAATGTCGATGTGCTTTGCTCTTGAATGTTGAACGTTGTTGCAGGAGAGAGCAATGGCACTTTTGTTATCACAATACAGAGGGATTTTGTTGAATTCAAAGCCATAGTCAAATAATTGGGATCTCATCCATAGGATTTGAGCACAACAAGATGACATGGCTATGTATTCAGCCTCTGTAGAGGATATAGAAGTACTCATTTGTTTCTTTGAAGACCAGCTCACAAGCTTATCACCCAAAAACTGAGCACCTCCAGACATGCTTCGACGTGTATCTTGACATCCTGCTTGGTCAGCATCTGCATAGGCTGTTAGTGACATACCTGTGTCCTTCGGGTACCAAAGTCCCATGTTGATGGTTCCTTGGAGATACCGAAAGACCCGTTTAACCGCTTCAAGGTGCTTTTTGGTAGGCTTAGCATGGTATCTAGCACACATGCATATAGCGAACAGAATGTCTGGTCTACTGGCAGTAAGGTACATAAGGGATCCAATCATACTACGATATTTCGTTTGATCTACCATGATCCCTGAGTGGTCCTCATCCAGTTTGGTACGCTCCACCATGGGAGTGTCAACGGTGTCACAAGTGTCAAATCCAAATTTCTTAAAAATTTCATTAGCATATTTAGATTGATTGATAAAAATGCCTCCGGGACTTTGTAAAATTTGTAATCCCAAGAAAAATGACATTTGTCCCATCATTGACATTTGAAATTTGGAGCCCATCTCCTTAGAAAAACTATCACATTCATTGGGGTCAGTCGAGGCAAAAATAATATCATCAACATAGATTTGAACGTGAATTAAGTGTTTGCCTGACTTTCTGGTGAACAATGTCGGATCAACTGCTCCTTTGCTGAATCCAGTAGATAGAAGAAACTTTGATAGCTTATCGTACCATGCCCTTGGAGCTTGCTTCAAACCGTAAAGAGCCTTTTTCAAGCGATAGACATAAGTAGGATGCTCTGGATTCACAAAACCTTTAGGTTGGCTGACGTATACGACTTCTTTAAGATCTCCGTTAAGAAAAGCCATCTTTACATCCATCTGATAGACTACCATGTTCTTACTTGCAGCGTTGGCCAAGAAGATTCTGATTGCCTCGATACGTGCAACTGGAGCAAATGATTCTTCAAAGTCAATACCCTCCTCTTGACGGTATCCTTTTGCAACTAATCAAGTCTTGTTCTTTAACACATCACCATGCTCATCAAGTTTTACTTTGAAGATCCACTTTAGAGCAATGATCATAGCACAGTCAGGAGCAGGTACTAATTCCCATGCATCTAGTCGATCGAACTCATGAATTTCTTATTGCATGGCATTGAACCAACTGTCTTCATTCATGACAGTTTTAACGTCTTTTGGTTCGACCTTGGATAGTACGGAGTTGAAGAAGCACCATAAGGCATCAGTTGCAAGTTGTTTACGAGTGGATACTGGACGAGAGGGATTTCCAATGATGTTGTCCAATGGATGGTCATGTGTCCATTTTCTAAGGTGTTCGTGTGGTTGTTGTTGAGGAACTGAAGTAGCAGAGTCTTTTTCCCCTGATGAAGATGGTTCTGATGATGGTTCAGGAGCAAATATGTTCTCAAAGGGAGCATCTTCGGGAGTAGCAAAGGGGTTATCTCCATCATAGGTGCCGGAAACAGTTCCATGATGTACACATGATGATTGAGGAATTGATGATGAGACTGAGTGATCAGCAGAAGGCGCTTCTTGACAAAATGACATAGAAACTAAAGGGTTATCTACGTTGATAAGGATAGGAGCAGCCTCTGTTGATGGGTTTGACAGATCATTAGCAATTGGCTCATAGTGTTCATCAAACATTGGATCAAACAATTTTTTTAAATCATCTTCTGAAGGAGGTACATATGGAGTTCCTGGTGAGGGATTTTGTACAAGAGAAGAACTGATGGGATTACTTGATGAAGGTTGTGATGCGGGTCCAGAATTTGATTGTCCCGCAGCCATTTGCCCAGACAGCTCATCGAACGTGACGTGAATAGTTTCCATGATATCTCGAGTTCTTTTGTTATAGATTCGGTAACCCTTCTTGTTTGATGCATAACCCACAAAAACTTCAATGTCCGCCTTAGCTCTTAATTTACCTAAATCTTGACCGTCATTAGATGGATAACACAAAGCACCAAATACACGAAGGTAGGAGAGATCAGGTTTTCGTTTATGAACAAGTTCGTATGGAGATTTTGCATGAGTGGTGTGTATGAGGGAACGATTTTGGGTGTAGCATGCAGTGGCAATGGCTTCAGCCCAAAGAAACATTGGAACCTTTAAATAAATTAGCATAGTTCTTGCAACTTCAACAAGGGTCCGATTTCGTCTTTCAACTACACCATTCTGTTGAGGCGTGCGTGGAACACTTCTTTGATGACTGATTCCAATGCATTCATAAAATTGACTTAGGTCTTTGTTAACAAACTCAGTGCCATTGTATGTTCGAATCATTCTAACAGTCATGTTAAGTCGAACCTGAAGCTGCTTGATAAGTTTGATGATGACATATGGAGTTTCATCCTTTATCCTCAAAAACTTTACCCAAGTAAATCGAGAGTAGTCATCAACAGCGACTAAAATATATTTCTTCCCACTCTCATTGGTCCGCACAAATCCATATGAAGGGTATGAAGAACTTCGATAACTGAGTTTGCAGGTTTGGGTTTGTGGGCATATTTCCTGCTTTTTCCCAATTGGCATGCTGAACAAAGATGATCTTTTTCAAACTTTAATCTGGGTAAGCCTCTTACAAGATCATTTCTGGAAAGATCATTAATGGTGCCGAAGTTCAAGTGATTGAGACGACGATGCCATAACTATGACTTTGTTTTCGAAGCCTTTGACAACAAGCAGATTGGAGAAGACTTCATCATGTCTTCGATAGAGATGGTGTATAGGTTTGAACCCCGTGTTCCTCTTAAAAGCTCCACACCATCAAGTTCTCTAAAGAAACAAGTACATTTTCTAAAAGCCACCTCTAGATCGGAATCACATAATTGACCAACAGAAAACAGGTTATGAACAAGACCTTCTACATAATATACCCTGGAGATTACACTATCACCAACAACATAGTCTCCATAACCCATAATTGCACCAAATTGGTCGTTCCCGAATCTAACAGTCCCGATGAATTTACTCACGAAGTTCATGAGCCGCGGCGACCTCCAGTCATATGCTTGGAACAGCCTGAGTCAAGGTACCACAGAACAATTTGAACGATCTGCAGTTGAACACAGATAAGAATGGATGACTGGATAATTGGGAACCCCATGAAATAATGGGTTCCACTTGGTTAGACAAAGAGATTGGAACAACCAAATTAGAAACAGAGTTAATAAAATCATTAGTGGTAGATGCAGGGCTAGTAGAAACAGTAGATCTATTCAAAGCATGTTCACTTCTTAAAGGTATAGTTCTACCAGTGGCAATCCATTTCCTAATAGGCATTGACTTAGAAAATTTAGGGCACAACTCATTAAGATTAAATTTGCGGCCAGTAGGTATCCATTGATAACCTATATTACTAAATTTTCTTCCTGTGCGTTTCTAATGTTTTCTAACCTTCTTCCGCCTTTGCTTTCTAGCCTTCTTAGCTTGATTTTTGGCATTAGCAATTTTAACTAGGTATTTAACAGCATTAATCAAATCATTCACACCACATACATGATTAGTAACAAAAACCAAGCAATCATCATTACATGTTTTGCCAAAAGTAGCAGAATTCGCATTAATTACAGCACGCTTAGAGCTAACACTAGAATCAACACGATTCGTTTTATTCAAATTCTTCCTAAGGTGATCTTCTACTCTCTTCCACTGAACATTCCTAGCTTGCAAGGTCCTATCATTCTTTGTGTTGCCTTGAGGCTTTGACCTGCTCGCTTTGGTGTCACTTTCTACTCCTGTAGAGGGAATGGGAACATTAGTTGGTTTTGCTACTTTTTGCAATTCAGGTTTAGAATTACTGGGATCTGAGCTACCTGAAGGCATATTAAAATTCACTTTCTTAATACAGGGCATAGAAGTGCTGGGATCTGAGCTACTTGAAGACACATTGAAATTCACTTTCTTGATACTGGTCATAGAATGGGTTGCATACTTAGCACTAAGCATAGAACAAGGTATCACAGCTTTATCTTTCTCACATAAGGATTTAGGACATGTTGCTCTTAAGCATTCTAACAGCTCCTGAGATTGTTTGGCCTGAATGCAAGCAAACCTAATTTCACTATCAAGTGGCTTATTTATGTAATCCTCTTCTACAATCTCACAGAGACATTCTAGACTATCCTTAAGGTGAAAGAAATAGTTATAAAACACAAGTTCGTTATTTCTAAGATGAGAAGGAATGTATTTAACAGTCACAGTATATTTAGAGTCAGCAGATGACTTTGATGCAACATTCTCATTAAAAACAAGTGGCATTTTCCCTTTTACCCGACTCTTTAGATTCTCAATTTACTTTTGTAATGAAGTTATTTTTTCATTGTTTTTGTCACGAGTGACTTTCATTGATTCGTATAACTCTTTGAAGTGTAGTTTGACCTTTTCATTTTCTTCTAGAAAACTCTCATTTTCTTGTTGTAATACGTTAATGATGTTTTGAAGATGAAAGTTTTGAGAAACTTGAGAATCTAAAGGAGGAGGCATTTGGGAGCCAGTCACATTGTTCTTTTCACCCTTTAATTATGAAATTTGGGCTTTCAACTTTCTGATCGTGTTACAGTGAGCTTGAATCTGTTCATCACGTTTGTTTATTTCAAAAACTGCATCAAACTCTGGAACATTTGAGGATGTCTTGATGTTTGAGGTTTTTACATTTTCTTTGAGATGTTGATATTTTAGTTGTAAATCAAAATGTTCAACTTCTAGCTTAGAAAGATGTTTTACCAAATTATCATGATCATCCTGGTCAATTTTCTCATTTAGTTTTGAGTTTTTGTTTTCAATCTCAATAACACGATCATGGAAAACTTTCAAAGCAGCAGATAATTCATGAAATTGAGAAGCAGTAATAGAATGCTTAGTAACAGTATAAAACACATCTTGAGCCACACAACTCAATACTAAGTTCTCATTTAAGATATGAAGATTCTTCCTTTCAATTTCATTATATTTGAGTTCCCGTTCATAATCATTGACCTCAACTATCATTGCATCAAACTCCTTTTCCATTTCTTTAATATCTGAGTCTATCTCTTGTTGAAGCCTTTTAAATTGACCTTTTAATTGTTTAAAGAAATGTATGACCTCATTTAAATAGCATTCTTTAGTTTGCTCAAAACCCCTCTCCCCTTCAGTTATCCCTGTAGGTGTGATTCTTTTCTTACATGTCTTCTCAAAGTCAATGAATAGTTGATAAACAACATATAGGCTGATTAAGGTCTTGCTCTTAGTGGGAATAGATCTAGGAACTAAATGCATTGGTGTATTCGGAGGATACACAGTCGCTGGAGGCATTTTTCTATGAGGAGTGTTTGCTTTAACAAATGCATTAGCTTTTTGCATATCTATCTCCTTTTTCCAAAAAACTTGTTCTAGGGTTAATAGAGTTTGAGGCTTAAACATGTTCATGGAAATCCTGTTTTCTTTAGTGTAATCATGGGTTTGAACGTTATGTTTTGCTTTTTACACTCAGGATCTTTTAGCTTCTTATCCATTTTCTCCCTAGTGACTTCTTCTAATTGCATATCTTCCTCAGTGCACTCAGCGCAACTAGGTTTCTGCCTAGGATTAAGGATTTCATTACCATCATATATTACCTTCTGAGCTTCTCTAGCCACTTTACCATATTCAGGATTGGGTTCCTTTACGAGGGGAATGCTATGCTTATCGCTGAAAACTCTATGCTTAGTGATCATGTGAGCAGTCTGAATGGTATTCTCTTGTACGTACAACTTATTTTCAAGCTTGTTTTTCAAAGTTTTTAGATTGGAGAAGTCATTCAAAAGTTTTGATTCCTTAGCATTAAATTCTTGTTTAAGTACTTTAACATTATCTTGGAGTTCTTGCTTTTACTTAACAGTTTTAGAAAGCTTTTCATGTAAGGAGTTTAACTCTTGTTTTAACACTTCTTTTCTAAAATTACTTTTTCTAATAATTGTACGCATTTGGTCATCCATCTCCTGGTCACGAGTAGTTAACTCAAACTTAGCACGTTGTTCATAAATAGCAACTTGTTCTTTATAGGCATTCAGTTCAGAGATAACAGAATCATCAGGGACACATGGAGCGTATTCATCAAAAACATAGTCATCATTGACTGAAGAAGATGCATCACTTGGTACAATCTCACTTTCACTTTGTATCACATATTGATCATATGAGACAATATTACTATTACCCACATTATCACTATCTGATTCATTAGTTACATGTGATTGTGCTTTGTTATGCATCTTTTGCTCATCAACTTCATCGTATAGTTTTAATACCTCTGAGATGATTGAGTCTTTGGATGGACCAGCCTGTTGTGGTGATGAGACCTTTGGAGAGACCATTGGTGAAATGCTAGCCATGAAGATTGTCTGGGCAGTAGGTTCATCATCGACATCAGAGTCAAATGCATCACAGTCGGCAACTTGAAAGGCATTTTGATGATTGTGACCTATTTCCTGAATTGGCTGCTCATCCACATCAGCATCATAGGTTTTGGCACTTCCCTCAGCAAGAAACAGCAACTCTTCTTCATCCAAAACCGCTCTACTGTCCTGAGCTTGTACCAGCAGCATCTTGTCTCTGAAGTACTCTGCATTTTGAGGGCGTTTTGGAGATGTACAGTTCCTCGCAATATGTCCTTCACCACCACAGTTGTAGCACTTGATTGACTTTCCTTGTCCTTGATTTGCATTCCTTCCACGATTCTGATTACCCATATATCTACCACCACCGCCAGCATTCCCATATTCAGTTCCAACATTACCTTGTCCAGCTCCAACATTCCCTTGCTCATTATGTGGAAGGTACGCATTTTGTCTTCCTTGAACATTTTGCACCACTACCTTTCCTTCTCTTATGGTAGCATGATTGTGGAGATTAGAAGATGTTCTGAGTTGATTGTTGGAAGGTGGGGTAAAGTTCAGGTTTTCTTTAACCATTAGAGCCACTTGATGAGCAACTTGTTCCAAGAATTTGTCTGAGGGTTGATACCCTGGATCAGGAATGAGTTTGTGGTTACCGTTACCCATTGGTATGACTTGAGAAGCTTTGGTGGTTATTCCTACATAGGTGTAAAAGGCTGTTGAGTCATTTGACGAACTTACATTACGAGAATTTGAATTGAATTTTTCCAAGATCATTCGTTCAAACATAGCATGTCTCTCATTCTGAAGCAGGAACGCATACAATTGCTCGTAGTTAGTGTTCCTCAAACCTTTAGTTAACTTGACAGAAGTGACAAATTTGTGCCATTCGGGATTCATGTTGCTCACGAACTTTAAGTTTAGCTGAAGATTTGGCATAGTCATTTTGATATTCCTCATGTCATTCACAAGCTTGTGGAACCTCACGTAATATTCAGTGACACTTTCCCCTGGTATCATCTTAAAGTGCTCAAAGTCATCATGCAGTTGTGATTCTCTGTCTTCTTTAGTTAATTCAGAACCAGAGAGAAGCATCTTGACATTGTCCCAAACTGCCTTGGCTTTAGTGTTGTGATTGATTAACTTGTAGATGTCTTTTGGAAGACCCTGAAGTATAATGTTTGAAGCCCTGATATCAGCATCGTATCTCTTTTTCTCCTTATCACTGAGTTCATCATACGTCTTTGGTCTGTCCAATCCTAAGATCACTGTACCATCCGCAACAGTTTCAAGTGTGTCTCTTGTAGTCTCAATCTGATAAGGTCCTTCCTCAATTGATTTGAGAATGTTAACCCCATTTTCCTTTCCCAAACAGTACAACCTAATTCGTTGAGCCCATGAGTCATAATCAGTTATGTCAAGCATAGGCGGACGAGTATCTGATCCAGCTGCTTGAACATCCTCAGCTACAGTTAAAACGATAGTAGGTACGTTGTGAGACATGATTCTAGATTCTACGGGATTTTACTATTCTTTGATTAAACCGGGAAATTGATTCTTTCACGGGATTTTACAAAATTAAAAGAACAACCGTAAAACGTAGCACGGAGAAGTGACAAGTCTCAATAGACAAGTAGTAAACTTGACAAGTCGCACCCTAACCAACTCGCTTAGTGGACAAGTCGCATGAATGGACAACTAGCTTAACATCCAAGTCGCATAAACCAACTCGCTTAATAGACAAGTCGCTTAAAACCCAAGTCGCATAAAGATACAACTCGCTTAATAGACAAGTCGCTTTAAAACCCAAGTCGATTAAAGAATCAACTCACTTGATAGCCAAGTCGCATAAACCAACTCGCTTCCAAGATAACTCGCTTAAGTGTCAACTGGCAGAAACAGACAACTCGCTTACAAAGCAACTAGCTTAGGCGACAACTCGCTTAAGTATCAATTCGCTTCAGAGACAACTCGCTTCCAATAACAAAGCAACTCGCTTCAAAGAAACGTGTTACCGTGGCTCAACTCGCTTTGTACAATTTTCAAAAACCACCACTTTAACAATAAAAAACAGCCCAACCACGATGATTCAAGCCTTCCAATTCAAAACCTAAACACATATGCTGATCCTAAACACAAGAGTACAATCAAAATTCAAACTTTAACACTAGAAATTAACCAAATGATTCAAACTCTTCTAAACACTAACCCCAAAAACCTTATGAAATCCACTAAAACAAAGAGCATGAAAGATGAGTGATCAAACCATGGCTCTTGATACCAATTGAAACATATAGGATTTCACAAACACATCAAACCATAACCATATGGGGCGTATACAATGTTTAGAGAGAGAAAGTTCTAGAGAGAGAAAGGGAAGAGAGTTGGGAACTATGTGAAACAAAAGAAAAATGGTATTGAAGCTCCAACCCTCTACCTTGGGAAGTAGAGGGTATTTATAGTGTCTTACATGATACGCCACCTACGGGCTGTGGATCAGGCATACAGTGGGTAAAGACCCGTCCGTCCTCCACGGTATTACTTAACTAAAAACTAACTAACATAAAATAACTACGACTACGAGCTTTCTACCGATTACATATACTTGAGGTGACCGATACTTTAACAACTGGATTTTCTAAATCCTAACACACATTTTGCCACCTCTATGATATACATATCATATCACATGTGATATCACATATATATATGATTTAACACTAATATCACATGTGATATTCAAATTAGTGTTTAATCATATATGATTTTTTTCATGCAAATTTCAAGTAACGTAAAAAAGACGAAAAACGTGAAAAAAATGAATTTTTTTTCTTTTTGCGAAAGTATATCAAAGTTCCCGTTTATAGAAAGATAATTAATTGCTCTTCGCGGCAGTGTAAATATTTTCACTTAACGATTAACGGTTTAAGAGATATTTAAATTATAAAAAATAGGTGAAATAATTAAATGATTTTAATCTCAGACATTGATTTTTTTTAGATGAATGGTGGAGATGAGTCCCTTAGTATGTAAGAAAAGTTTGATATGTAAAATAAATCTCCTCAAAAGAAAATTAAAAAAAATTAATGTAAATTTTGAAATTTAAATGTCACTTAAACCATATAGCAACCTCTTCAATGATGATATATATTTTGATAGAATTGTTTATAAGAAAAACTCACTAAACTTAACCACCAATTTAATGCTAAATTCTGAAAAATAAAATATTTGCTCGCCATAAAAATAATCATCAAGATACCTTTCGCCGCATTGCACGAGTACCATTCTATTATTATTTATGTGTGTTAGTTGAGAATCTAAGCTATCAATGCTCAACTAATTTCATGAGTCTAAAGTCAAACGTTTGTGCAATTAAGTTACGGGGGAGTTTATACGGACCCTCTTATAGGGGTGGTTTCGTAAAGGCCTGTGTATTGCGTGTTTATATGGACAACAACGCGGTTTGTACATTTTGATCAAAACCTTCTATTGTCACATTATAAGAAAGGTCTTAATGAAATAACCTTTCAATTACCATGTACAATTAGCCTTAAAAAAAAAAGAAAAAAAAAAAAAAAAAAACGCTCATGCCAAACGAGATAATATGCTCGAAAGTTTATGCCTTTTGTTTATTACTACGTATTTTGTTTTGATGGCATATTAAACTATTAAATTCGTAATTATGTGTGTTAGTTGAGAATCTAAGCTATCAATGCTCAACTAATTTCATGAGTCTAAAGTCAAACATTTGTGCAATTCAATTACCAGGTACAAAATTAGCCTTCAATGCCAAAGAAAAAAGAACAAAATAAAATTATAAATGTTTTCTATATAAATTCATGTAAATGAAAGCTTAAAATACATACACAAACATATTTACAGTCGATAGACACCATAGACAATGATACGAACATTCCTTGTCTTCTTTCTTATTGTTATTTCAGGTGATATAACTTTTTACATATCGACATAAGTCCCATGATATATAAATATTATGCGAAACAACATATGTCGAAGAATTTGTATGCAAACAATTATATGAGAAAACTAGGAGTAGTTATTTGTCATATTTTGATGTTATTTGATGAAAATTTCTAATGTTTATGTATTTGTTTGCAGGTATAATGAATGTCACTGCAGAATCACAAGATTCATACCTTATAGAACCGACACAGAGGCTACAATGTAAGAATTTCAAGGATTGCTTAAAGCATTGTCCCGGGATTCCCTTGTGCATCAAGAAGCGTTGTTATTGCGCAGTAGCAAGTGAAGAAAATTCACCACTTGCGCCTTCGGAAATCAATAAAAGCTTTGTTTCAAATGTTGTCGAAGATCAACGACAAATGAATGCCAAAGGAACTAAAAATTAGTAAAAACATGTAGAGTGGTGTAATGAGAGTCTGTTTTGAGTTTCATTAGTTCAACTAAAAGCAAATAAACATGATTGAATCTTTATGTTCGCCTTTATTTTTATTTTATTCTTGCGAGATAGGTCAAAATTGAAAATTGAGAATAAATGATGACAAAATAAGACGAGCATACTAAACGAGCTCGAGCATATTGTACTTAACGAAGCTAAGCTCGAGTCGAGATTTATTTGGTTTGAGCCTATCAAAAAGCGAATCAATTCCAATCAAACGTGTAAAAAACTAAAATATATCATGAGCCAAGCACGAGCTAAAGCATAAAGCTTGAAACAAGCTCGATCCTTATTAACTTAAACGAATCAAGCTCGAGATTTGACATGCTAAGAGGCGGAGGGGATGGGGTAGCTGGCAGGTGCTAGGCCCCTCCCAACTAGCCTGGTGAACACAATATTACATAGTTTGAAAGCTCATTATTTGAAGAGGATTAAAGGCTGCTAGCAACCCAAATTTGTATTTTTAATACAAAAAGATATTATAATTAACGTGTATGAGTATTTGACGGAAGATCCTAACAAACAAATTGACAATTGCGTAATCATTTCATTCTCATCAGGTGTTGAATGCTCTATAGGTTTTGTTTTTATTTTTTTGTTTTGGATTTTATCTATAGTTCTTCAATCTACCACGTTAGATTATTAATTTATTATAGGATTTATAAAGTCATAATACACTACTTAATTTTTACGAGTCCTATACACTAACTATTGTTTGTTTTGGTACAAAGTTTTATAATTTTAGATTGCGCTTAGGTAAGAAGAGAGTGATCAATTCCTGATAAAATGTTTAAGAGTGAGTGTGGTAGTGATTATGATTTCTAATAAAATGTCTAAGACAGGTGTAGTAGTGACCATCAAGAGACTGAAATCTCCACTGCCACATCAACTTTCTTTTTTCAAGACTACTTTATGACAACTTGGTGTAACAAGGAGACCCACACGACAAAAAATATACCACACAAAAATTATTATTATTTAATTAAACACCCATCCACACAAACAAACACACATTAAAGAAGAGCAATATCTTCTTCTTGTTGAAAAAGTTGTTGCTGTGATGCTTTCGAATAGTAACGACAGATGGTTTTGGTCCCTTTCTTCTTTAGGAGAGTACTCGGTTAAATCGGCTCGTAATCATATTGATCATTCCCTTCTTCCTCTGGTTGGTTCTATCACGAGATGGGTTCATGCCGTTCCAATAAAGATTAATGTCTTCGCTTGGAAGGTCTGTGTGGATATTCTCCCAACTAGACTCAAATTGTCCCTTCGAGGATTAGACATCCTTTCTATTCTTTGTCCGGTTTGTCATTTAGCTGGTGAATCTAGCTCGCATCTATTCTTCTCTTGTAATGTGGCGCGTCATCTTTTACAGAAGATTGCTAGATGGTGGGAGTTGGGTGTGGTTGATTTATTCTCCTACGATGATTGGATCCTTTGGTTTTCTTCTCTTCGTCTTGCTAAAGGTATTAAATCTGTTTTGGAAGGTGTCTTTTACGTGACGTGGTGGGCTATATGGAAGTACCGTAATCAAGTTCTTTTTGGTTCTTCTAATCCGCGCTTGGATTTGATTTTTGATGAGATTGTCCTAATGTCCTACTCTTGGTGTTCGAGTAGATGTAATGGTAGTTTTGATTGGAGTCTTTGGTTGAAATGTCCTGTTTTTTTGACTTTGTAATCTTTCTAGCGTCTCGCTAGTTTTTTTATTGCAATTTTGCCGTTAAAAAAAAACACACAAGTCGGTCGCTTTTGCTACCAACATCTCCATTTCGTCCCTAGGGGACCGTCCTCATCGGTCCTCGTAGTAAGGGCCAACGTGTCGCACCCCAACCGACCGAGAGTCGACCTAGTTATTACACTTAGTATAAGACTTGTGTATTAGATTAAGACATAGGTTTTATAGATTAATTATATATTTAGATTTGCGCCTATTTTTGTAATTAAGCATATCGTGCTATATATTTTCGAACTATATAGTTAGTGTTTTACGGTTAAGATCGGGCCCTTTTAACTTGAAATACTGGCTCCGCCCCTGGACATGCTCATGTTCGACTATGTTGTCTCTGCCCTCATTTGGTAGTCATATCACGAACACACTACAAACAATGTTGAATCTATACCATTTTATCTCCAAACTCTTAAAAAGTGTGTAAAATTGTATGGATTTATTTACACTTATAAATTGTGTAAAATTTGATCACATTAATAAATGTGAAAAAAAATTTGATAATCAAAAGATTTTTCACACTTATAATTGTAGCAAAAAAGAGCTCACATTATCAAAGTGTGAAAATATTTTAATATTTGTCAATACTCATAAGTGTGGAAGTCAATTGTAATAGTCAATTTCTTTATATTAGAGTAAGTGTGGAGAAATAGTGTGTTACAAATTAAAGTGCGTACTTCACCACATTTTAAAGTGTGAACTTCTTTGTGTTATATATGTGGAAAATATTTGACTTTATTTTAAAGTTTTACACCTTTACCAATGTTAGTTCAATAAAGATCAAAGAAAAACTAAAGAACAAATAAACCATTCTCAGCTATTCATTTTTTCATTAAAACAATAAAATAAACTTTCACATTCATTTTTAAAAACTAAATATCTCACAAACCATTGATTGTTAGACGAAACTAATCATACCATCACGACAAGCATAGAATTACCTTTAATTTAATATCCAATATAATATACTTTTGACCATTTTTTTTTGACTTTTTTGCGGGTTTAGGGTTTACGGTTAGGGTTTAGGTGTTTAGGGTTTAGGGGTTTGACTTTTTTGACTTAAGCTTTTTAGGGGTTTAGGTTTTTTTTCGGTTTAGCGGATAGGGTTTAGGTTTTTTTGGATTAGCAGTTAGGGTTTTAGGGGTTTAGGGTTTTAATGTTTTAGAGGTTTAGGGTTTTAGAGGTTTAGGGTTTTAGGGTTTAGGGTTTTTTAGGGTTTAGGGGGTATGGGTTTAGGGGTTAGGGTTTTTAGGGTTTGGGGTTTGTAGTTTAGGGGTTGTGTTAACACAAAAGAGTATTTTTAAAATGTTCAATTATAGTGTAATATATCGAAACCCGCAAAAAAACGATAAAAAATAAGTTCATCGAAAGTATAAAATATTGGATATTTTTAGAAAGATAATTTTATTCTTGTCGCAATGGTATAATTAGTTTTATCTAACTATTAACGGTTTGTGAGATATTTAATTTTTAAATATAAAAGTGAAAGTAAATTTAATTAATTTGATTAAAAATAGATGGTTGAAATTGATTCATTTGATCTTTATTTTTTATGTGATATCTCACTCCTTGCTAATGTAACAAATTTTTATATATTATTATGAGAAGAGTTATTTTACATATCAAACTTTTCTAACATACCAAGGGAGTTATCTTCACCATCCATCTAAAAAAAATCAATGGCTGAGATTAAAAGCATTTTATTATTTCACCTATTTTTTATAATTTAAATATCTCTTAAACCGTCAATCGTTAAGTGAAAATATTTACACCGTTGCGAAGAGCATTTAATTATCTTTCTATAGATGGGCACTTTGATATACTTTTAAAAAATGAAAAAAATTCGTTTTTTTCACGTTTTTTCGTCTTTTGTACGTTACTTGAAATTTGCATGAAAAAAATCATATATAATTAAACACTAATTTGAATATCACAATTGATATTAGTGTTAAATCATATATGATATGTGATATCACATGTAATATGATATGTATATCATATGTGATATTACATATCATATATGAAATAACACTAATATCACATGTGATATTCAAATTAATGTTTAATCATATATGATTTTTTAATGCGAATTTCAGTAACGTAAAAAAACGAAAAAACGTAAAAAAAAAAAACGTGAAAAATAAGATTTTTTTTTTGTCGAAAGTATATCAAAGTGCCTATCTATAGAAAGATAATTAAATGCTCGTCGCAATGATATTTTTTTTTCCGCTTAACGATTAACGGTTTGAAAGTTATTAATATTTGAAAAAAAGGATGAAAGTGAGTTTTTTAAATTGTTGGGATTAATCTCATCCATTATATCATATAAAAATAGACGTTGTTCTGGGGGAATGATACATGTTGGTAGCGGCTTCAAAACACCATCAAACGAACTTAACAACATTCCTAACAATATTGCCTTTGAACTCCAAAAAATGAATCTATTAGAGGGGGAAATGAAAGATATTTTGTTTTACCACAGAAAATTATTAGATTCTTGCCTTTTAAAGAATTTCCATGATACACAAGAACAATCTTTTTTTTAGGATTTAATGATCCATAAGAGGTGTAGATTGATCCATGTAAATAATTTTTTATCCACAAATCATCTTAAATCTATTACTGTATTATTTGTCAAGAAGCCTATAAAATTTTACACGCCTTTTAAAATCGTGTAAAAAAATGTGTAGATTCTAACATACTTTCGTAGTGACTAGTGAGTAATTAATTTGAAAAATAACATGTTTACTTTTTTCGTTAAATTCACGACGAGACTGTTATAAAAAAAATCAGTAAATAATAAAAGAGAAATGCTAATGGCAGCCCTAAGGGTTGTCAATAGCAACAAATTCTCCACTTATCCTCACAAAAATAAAAAGACAACTAAAAAAATATATGTATCAGGACAACTAAAAAAATATAGGAAATAAATTTATTAAAAAAACAATTTCTCGGGAAAATAAAATCAATAGGCTCCACTATCACAGTCACTATCACAATTTTCGGGTTCGGGTGACTATTGGTGAAAGGATGAAGATATCGGTGGAAAGTGGGTGTAGAGTTTTTTTTGGGGGGGGGGGGGTTAATTAAAGTTACTGATGGTTTGGTAATTTTTATTTATTTATTTACGGCTAGTAACTTTTTTTCTCGTGTTATATTTAAACTTAAAAGGCAGTTTCCGGAGCGTTTAGAATATAATGTTTGGTAGCAAACGTTTAAGTTCTGGATAGAGCCGAAGATGAAGCTTATATTCTTATAAGTTAATCAAAGGAGCATTTGATTTTTGGAGCTTATGAAAGATTATATTTTTAATAGTTCTCATAATCTTTGTCAACCAAACACATAGGTTTTATAGTTATGTATACAACTATGTTACGAAACCGTTTTACAAAACACACGGCTAGTCAAGTTTTGCCGAGCATAGCCGTAATAGTGCTAACTTTTGGGGTTAGGGATGGGTTGATGAAAGTTAATGATGGTTTGGACATAACGATCTGATAAGCAATCCAAAAAGCTTATTTTACTAAAAACTGCTTGTGTGAACTGCTTGTGTGCTATATCAAGAATGCAATTAGTGGACATGTAGTTTCAATAAACACTTAGTTTTCGTTGGTATATTAGTTTTTTACACTAAAAGTTTGTGTTTGTTTGTTTGCTAGAGTCATTTTAGTCGCGGATAGCTTATTAAAGCTGGTTATTCAACATGTTACGTTTTGAACTTGGTAATATCAAGAACGCAATTAGTGGACAGGTATTTTCAATACCAAACAGTGGAAACTTGGTTATAGAACACATCCAAACAAACCCCTTGACGCACCATATTAGTAAATATATACAGTCGTCAGATTAGCAATCTGTATAAACAATCTAAAACCCTTGGTTTGTGCTGATAGATTAGTAGGTTTCGCTAAGAGTCTGAGCTTGTGTTGGTTTGGATGTGCAACTGTAGAGGGATCTTTAGAGACTTTAAGAATCGAGGGGTGTTTGCGTTTGGTATTGCTTTACTTTTAGTGTTTGGAAGCAAATGATAATTATAGTCGGTTTTGCCCAAACACTCTATAATTGATTAAAACGTGTTTTCAAACACCCTCTTGAATCTTGATATGTCAGTCTACCAGAGTCTAAAGTTGATAAAGAATATGCACAAGTTCTGAAGGTCATTAGGATCTAACAAACCAACATTTTTAGCTCCGCAGGCCAATTGAGCTGATAGTTTTGCCGATAGAACTTTTGCAGCAGTATAAGTCTTCAGATTTCCATACTGAAAAAGAATACCATGAATGGCAAACGAGAAATTTGAAGATACTTGAGGTTGGACTGTTGCTTCACCCAAGAATACCTCTTGACAAGAAATAATTACATGCTAGCGAAATCATACATAGGGCTTATGAGTGTCCCATGGTGACCGTAAAAGATAGTTTGAAGAAGTTGAGATCCTTCGTGCAGTGGCTCTCCCGCTTGCTTTAAGGTCATTTTATAGCGATGGTTTGAGCATTAGTAAAACATGTAAAATATATCTAGTAATGATAAAATAGATTCTAATGTTACAAAATTCAATCGCTCAATTGTACCCTATAAGATCAATTTTGACATTTGTAAGTTTTACTCAGGGATTGGAGAAGTTTTGTTCAAGCAAGAGATCAGCAAATCGACAACTACTTTTAATCAACTTCCCGCTCTCTGTGTGATCGCTCAAGAGATTACTAATTTAGCTTTTACTGAAAAGGAGATATACAGTCCAATACTAGAAAAACGGCATCCTAGTGCTGTTGGCGTGGCAATCGCAACTCTCCATTCTTGCTATGGTCAACAAGCCAAAGCCTTTACTTCAGAAATCAATGATCTGACCCCTACTGCTATACAAGTTCTCATAGCAGCCGATAAGTTGGAAAAATGTATAGTACAGATGGCGGTAGAAGCTTCTTTTAATAGCGACGATGATGGAAAGTCAACAATTCAATAAATGACTCAGTTAGAAGTCGAATCTGTAATTGCTGATTTGGTCAAATCTTGGATACGTATTAGACTTGATAGACTTCCAGAATGGGTTGATCGGAGCTTAAAAAAAGAGTTACTATCATGTTTGGCTTTGCATATAGCTTCTTCATTACCCTTAAAATGAAAAGTCTTGCGGTTTTCATGGTAAAAATGGAGTACACGGAGTCCACTTAAGTCTTTTTCATTCATACATAGAGTGACATTAATCACCTTTTTCTATATGTCTGGAATCCAACGGTAAACAAAGGTCAATTTACTCCCTCTGCGGAGGACGTTCTAAGAACCACCAGTGACACACTGGAAGCAATTTTTTTACTACCGATACCAATGCATGTAACCTTATTACCAGATTTGACGAATGGTCCTGATAGATTCCTTCAGGATTACATATTGATGGCGAAATCCGGGTCTGGTAACCATCTAATCAGCTCTTTGCTACATGTACAATCTTTGATCAGAAGTCTTTTTACATGTAACCTATAGGTTTTGCCCATCAATGGCATTTCAACGTCACATAAACTTTCAAATTTAGGCAATCTTTAACCTTGGCAGTAGGTGAGCGGCATATAATCACCCATCAGTGTCAATTCAACGTCACTTAAAAAAGGATGACTTGAATTTCTTGAACATTTTAGTCATAGTTTTAAACGTCTGAGTCTGAGGAGCTTCTTGGTGCAAAAAATTTGGTTGCTCATAATGCCCAATGTAGAATTTTGATCAAGGTTAACTTTTTATGCAATTAGCAATATCCAATCCGTTGTTCTTAGATCTATCCATGTGTAGGAACTAAAAGCAGTTTTCTTCCAAAATTGCCTTCTTTGACTCAATGTAGCGAGAACAATCAGTCACAAGTGGTTGAAAACAGGAAAACTTCAGGAGAAGGTGATGATGATTCTTATGGTATACCGCAACTGTGTGTTCGTGTTAACACTTCTCTTTACATTCCTAAAGAGTTGGATGTTTTAGAGAATAAGGTGATCACTCAGTTGAATAGCACTGGATTAACTTATGAGAGTGGCATCGTAGATGACTATAGAAATAGATTTAAACTATCTTTAGCTGCTTGTCAAGACGGAACTCAAGAAATCTGTTAGCTAATTGCATATTATAAGCTCGTCTTTCACATACTAAATCATGTTTTTTAGGATGCTTCATATGTGGATGAAGCTTCATCTTCAAGAATCGAACCTTTTTTACAAGAATTGAAGCAAAATCTTGAAAATATAGCAGAATATATAGGCAATGATATAGTTAGGACAAAGGTGACTACTGATATCATGAGAGCTTCGTACACTGGTTCGTTGTTGGTTTTGCTTGCTGAAGGGCCTTCTCTTAATTTCACAAATGAAGATTCGTCGATCATTAAAGAAGATTTCCATCTTATTGTGGATCATTTTTGGGCTCATGGTGATGGATTGCCTATAGAATTGGCTTTTCAACTACAGTAGAAGATAACTTACCTCTTTTTGCTACCGACACCGAGAGCCTCATTGAACGATTCAAATCTTTAATAGTGGATAACAATGATCCGTTTACCCTTCCTCTGCCTTTGACTTCTGATTAATGGGACCCAAACGAACCGAATACGGTTTTAAGAATGTTGAGTTGATAGATGGAAAATGACATAAAGGGTTAACGTATGCTTCAACAGTTGTACATATACGATGACCAGTTTTGATCTTTGAGGCCAGGGATTAGCATTCGTGCACAAAGGTTAATCGTGGTGGTGATTATGGTAAGCCAGTGTGAACCTGCAACCACCACGTTGGTTTCACCATCAGCTCGTGTTGTTTGGTAACGTTTATTCAATTTTTTATTGATCTTGTACTCTTTTCTTAACGATATGGATGCTATGTTATAAAGTTCAGTTGAAGCAGACAATTTTTTTAGTGTTTACTTCATTAGATACAATGATATAATGATGATCACGAAAGTCACATCTGTATATTTTATTGTAACTCAGAGATGCATAGGGAAAGAAAGGTTGTGAATATGGTAGTCAAGATGACACTTGTCGGTTTCACTATTGTATCAACAAATGGAAAAGAAAGTGTTTCATAACAAAAGTGAAACCAGTTCATATGTATCAATTAAAACCAGAAAACATTTTACACTTTCTGAAGTCATTTAAAATACCCGTAAACTCATCCTATCCCCGTACTGATACAAACCAGGAGTCGTTATTCCATTAGTATTCATATCAATACTTTCTGTATTTCGTTGTAAGCTAAACAATAACAAGTAAGATAAGCATTTTGCTTGCTTTATCTGTACAAAAAAGACAGCATCTACAAGTAATATGTGTATATGACCAATCATGATTCATCTATTGTCCCGTCTCTACCTTTACCAGCACGTGTAGCAATCAAAGCTTTACTTTTGACCCGGGTTCCAATAAACTTGTCACGAACATCTTGTGGAATTCCATTTACATCAGAAAAGCTAATGTTTGACTTTTTCGCTAACTTTTTACCATCTTGTAAACTTAGAACGATATTATCGTCATTTACCTCCTTAAAAGATTCTGCCTTGATGCGAAACTCCACTTCCTCGATTCCTTTAGAGTACCTAGGAATCTCACCTTCTTCAAGTGGGTTTGTTACATCGTCTAAAGTCAAAATGATAGGGGTTGACTGTAAGAACCCCGCACTCCCCTTGCGACCCAAAAAGTTGGAAATCTTCTCGTTTGTGAGCTGACTCACAGATGACCCACTGTTGCTGTTCGGCTGTGTGATCTGGTACAGTAACCATAGGCTGAAGGCTGCAAATAACGCAAACTGAAGCAAGTGCTTAACCACGATTCCCTTAGACCGATTGCTTCGTGGAGTAGATTGGTAATTTGTCATTGTGTAATTCATCATTGTCTGCATAACAACCATGAGTTTATCAGGCTAATTATTCAAACGTCTATAAAAGCCTTAAATAATGAGAAACTATAAGCGAGTCTTTAAGAACTAAAACTGTCTATCAGTATCTTGCAACTACCTCAATGGGATCATATAGGTAACTTTAACAAAGAAACATTTACAGAAAGCAGTGTTGCAATTTTAATAAGACATCACAAAAACAGATACCTTCAGAAACTATGTTGTAAAAAACGTAAACTAAAGCAAATCCAAATAACAAACAAACAAAAACAAGAAGACAATACACTCTTGTTGCCGGATTTTGTGTAACAAGTAAAAACAATACACAATACAAACACCAGAAACTTTTGGTGCAATCTATAAGGGAGAACCAGTATCTTCAACGGTGGTGCTTAAAGTTTAAACTCATTAGAACTTAAATAATGAGAATCCAATAATCTATTAATTAACAAAACGGTGGCTAATCATACTTTTTTGTTATCACTAATCAATTTTCTTACAACAACGAAAAACCTATGCAACTTTTCTGAAAACTATAATTTTGACCCTAAATAAAATCAGAAATGTGAAAATATGAATCCAATCTACAACACTATGAAAACAATCTACAACACCCGAGTCTGAAAACACGAAAGAACATCCCAAAATCATGACGATAATCATCAACTCACTAAATCACTATTCACAACATAAACTTCACTTTCTTGATTCATTGCTATCATTATATGGTCCCAAAGAAATTTAAGCTACCAACATGCATAAATAAATGTACCATATCAAACATATATTCTATACTTGCTCACATACATATCATACATATAAACAAATATATAACTCAAACAAAAATATAACCAAAACCCATTTCTGCTTACTTCATCAAATATTGGGAATCACAAAACTAATTAAAAATTTCACATTATTCCAACGTTTCAATTTCCCCTAAATATCAAAACCAAAACCCTAAAACAGAGATTATAGCAAAAACCCAAAACCAAATTCAAAATTTGAAAAATACCCATTTCAATTCAAACAAAACCCATCTCAAAAACCCAAGAATCTTGAAAAAAACATTCAAAAAAGGTACCAAAAAAGTTGAAATGAAGATAAAAACTTTAACTAAACAGAGTACATCCCCAAAACTTAAACCAATTCAAAATTCAAAAAATACCCATTTCAATTCAAACAAAACCCATCTCAAAAACCCAAGAATCTTGAAAAAACACTCAAAAAAAGTAACAAAAAAGTTGAAATGAAGATACAAACTTTAACTAAACAGAGTACATCCCCAAAACCCAAAACTTAAATCAATTCAAAATTCAAAAAATACCCATTTAAATAATAACCAAACCCATCTCAAAAATCCAAGAATCATGAAAAAATATTCAGAAAAAGTATATAAAAAGTTAAAAACAAGATAGAAACCTTGCCCTAGAAACAGAGTATAAACCTAAACCAAATTCAAATTCAAAAAAATACCCATTTCGATTTAAACAAAACCCATCTCATAAACCCAAAAATCTTGAAAAAATATTCAAAAAAGTGAAAATAAAGATAGTAACTTTACCCTAAAAACAGAGTATAAACCTAAACCAATTCAAATTCTAAAAAATACCCTTTTCAATTCATTCAAAACCCATCTCAAAAATCCAAGAATCATGGAAAAATATTCAGAAAAAGTTACAAAAAAGTGAAAACAAGATAGAAAACTTTACCTTTAGGAATACGAATAGAATATCGAATAAGATCACACAGTTACTTGATCAAAGAGATAATCAACTCTATGATTATGATATCTTTATGAAATATTTATATTTGATTATTTGTATAAGGTTGAATTAAGTAGGAAATTTTATGAAAATGGTGGAGTCGTGTTGTAGAAAAATATGGTTGGGAAGTCAACAGTTAGCGGTTTATATTATGAAATTACGAAAGTACCCCTGTAGGTCTTTGGGTTGAATACTTGTACAGTGTCTGAAAAGTAAGAGGGTAAATTGGGAAATGTGTAAAAAAGATGTGACTTATGAGTGCCGGCGGTGTAGGCTAAAAAAGAGGGGTTATGATCGTTGACATTTTGGAAAGGAGTTTCCCACTTTTGACTTTTTTTTTTCTTTTCTCTTTTTTCCCTTTGAACATCACTTTGAGTAATGTTTGCAAACCCGGGTCGAATCAAATGGTTCAACCGGTCGGATCGGTGTCAGGTTTTGAATGACCCGAGTCACCTCAGGTCAACCCAAGTCTTGAAACCTGACCAGATTTAATTTTTTTTCAAATATTTTCTTATAAAAATTGGGTTGACCCGGCGGTCGAATCAGTTGACCTAATCGAAAATAAATAAACAAATTTTAATGAATAACCGGATTGACTCGACGATCGAACCGGTGCCCCGTGACTCGACCAGATCGATTAAAAACCCATATTTTAAAATATTGCTTTTGACTATTTTAAACTTGTGTTTTGGTAACCTTTTTGAGTTTATGTTTCATAATCTCATATTTTATTGTTTTTATGAAACTTTTTGACTTGTATAAGTTTTATATGACATATAAATTTATAAAAACTAAAAAGTTTCAAGTTAAGTCATAAAAAATGAGCTTAAAAACATAAACCATGCTTCACTCCTCATTGAATTCCAGGTAACATCACCTCCATAACCAAATCCATTTTTTCTCAGCTTTAGGTATCATGACCTTCTTAACCAAATCCATATTCAATTACACCAAATTAACCCAAATTAAAAATCTTGATTCTTAGGTCTAATTTTGAAAATAATGGATTGAATTTCCAGATTAACCCACCTTTTATACATTAAACTTCAATTCCTTCAAAACCCATTTTCAGAATCATCAATCCATCATTTCCCCCAATTCAATTTCACTAAATTTTCAGTGGATTGGATTATTAAATTTAGTTAGGGCTTTTTGTACTTCTTGTCTCTTGTTGTTTGATGGAAAAGGGTTCAGAAGGGGAGGATTTAAACACTATTTGGATAATTTGGCTGCTGAGATTAAGAATATTGAAGGCAATATGAGTGGGAAGAATGATGACTTCCACATGGCTGATGAATCGTCGAGGAAAGTTAATACTCCATCATTTGCAAACATTGTAACTACTGAGAAGAATGATGAGCAACCCAAGAAGAAGGTTAACTTCAGATCATTGGTTAATGAGGAACGTCTCGAGGATTTTGATCTGGTTCTACCCATGTCTGCTATTGAAAAGGTTAAACACAGGTTTGACAACTCGCTTGTTGGCTACTTTGTTGGTAAAAGTATAGCATTCCCACTTGTTCAAAACTACGTTAATAATACATGGGGAAAATTTGGCCTTCAAAAGATTATGAGGAATGATGATGGGTTGTTCTTTTTCTAGTTTACCTCTAAAACCGGTTTAGAACAAGTGTTAGAACGGGGCCCGTGGATGATTCACAATACGCCTATCATTCTAAATTAATGGACTCCTAGCTTGTCTCTGACTAAGGACGAGGCTACAAAGGTGCCCGTTTGGGTTAAACTGCATAAATTTCCCATTGTTGCATATTCGGAGGATGGATTAAGCTTGATAGCCACTCAAATTGGAAAACCTATTATGTTGGATGCATTTACTAGTTCAATGTGTGCCGAATCATGGGGTCGTATAAGTTTTGCTCGTGCTCTTGTTGAGGTTAGCTCAGATTCAGAACTTAAAAAAGAAGTTGTCATGGCAGTCCCGGTTGAGGAGGGTACAGGTTATACGAAGGAAGTCATAAAAGTGGAATATGAATGGAAACCGCCTCATTGTGTTGATTGCAAATTATTTGGTCATTCCCATGACCAATGTCCAAAGAGAGTTACAGAACCAGTAACTACTACCGCTACTATGGACGATCAGAATGATGGCTTTGTGGAGGTGACACGCAGGAAGAACAAAGGGAAAAAAGATGATAACCACCAGCCGAGACGTATTGAGGGTTTGAAGCTTAATAAGCCCAAACCAAAATATGCTTATCGACGAAAGGAACAACAACCTAATGCTACTAAAGTTACTAATGTTGTTAACCTTAAAAACCATTTTGATGCTTTGCGTGATCCGGATGCAGTTCCTAGCGAAAATGTTTTTGGTGAGTCCAGTGGAGGTAATGGGGAGTATTCCAAACTAGATGACCCTGTTCAAAGTGGTAATGATAGTGATAGTAAGGTTGAGGAATTGGTTATAGAGGAAAAGAATGTTGACTCTAAGGGGGCAAGCACTCCCGTTTTGGATGGTCCTTATGTTTAGTATAGCTTCATGGAATATTCGGGGTTTGAATCGCGCCCTAAAACAAAGGGAGGTTCGTCAGGTGGTAAATGAAAATCAGCTTAGTGTTTGTGCAATCCTTGAATCCTATGTTGATCTTTCTGTTATTTCTAGGGTGTGTTCAAAGGTTTTTCGGTCTTAGGAATGGACTTCTAATGCGAGTTTATGCACAAAAGGCTGTCGTATTATTTTAGGATGGAATAAGGATGTTGTTAACGTCTCGGTGGTGTCTCAATCGAGTCAAGTTATGCATGCTAAAGTCACTTTTAAGGCTGACAATAAATCCGTGTTTTGCTCTTTTATTTATGCGGGAAATGACTGCATAGAAAGGCGTCACTTATGGCATGACCTCGGTATGCATAAGCTTTTTGTTCGTGGCAATCCATGGATTCTTACGGGCAATTTTAACGTGGCATTGAATATTGAAGATAGTTATAGTGGATCGTCTTTGATGAATGCTGCTATGTGTGACTTCAAGGATTGTGTGGAAAATATTGAAGTGATAGACATTAACTACTCGGGTATTCATTTTACATGGAATCAAAAACCTAAGGGTGGGAATGGTATTTTAAAGAAATTGGATAGAATTATGGGAAACATTGAGTTCATTGACACTTTTCCGGGTGCCTATGCGTTTTTCAGCCATACAGGATTTCGGATCACTCTCCTGCTGTGCTAAAGATACCGACCTTAGCTGCTACTAAACCTAAACCGTTTAGATTTTTCAATTTTCTTACGCACAAGGGTAAGTTTTTGGAGCTGGTTTCTAATCATTGGCAAACTACCGTGTCTGGTCATAACATGTTTCAGGTTGTGCATAAAATGCAAGATTTGAAGAAGCCTTTTCGTAAGCTTTTGCACGATCAAGGTAACTTACATGATCGTGTCAATCGGCTTAGACATGAACTTGATGAGGTGCAAAAGTCTCTTGACTTAAACCCGTCAAGTAATGTGCTTAGAGAAGAGGAGGCTGCTTATTTGAAAGCCTTTAATGAGGCTTTATTGGATGAGGAGCGTTTTTTGAAGCAAAAATTGAAAATTGAATGGCTTGAGGTGGGTGATTCTAACTCGGCTTATTTCCATAAAACCGTTAAAAGCAGAAATCAAAGAAGTCGTATTGAGGTTGTCGTGAATGCAGATAATGTGGAAGTTCTGGTACTTGTGTTCCAGATGTGTTTGTCAAGCATTATGAGCAATTTCTTGGAACTAATATGGTTTGTGCAGATTTGAATGTGCCGGGATTGTTCAATAAGAAAGTTTCCGAGTTTTCTTACTTCAATATGGTCCGTACTGTTTCCAATAAAGGGATTAAAGGGGCGATGTTTGATATTGGTGATGACAGAGCCCCTGGTCCAGATGGGTATACGTCGGCTTTTTTCAAGAAGGGATGGGACATTGTTGGCCATGATGTGTGCAATGCTATTCGTGACTTCTTCTCAAACGGGCAGCTTTTGAAAGAAATTAACCATTCCTTCATTGCTCTTATTCCTAAGGTTTCTACTCCTCTTAGAATAAATGATTATCGTCCTATTTCTTGCTGCAATGTCATCTACAAATGCATTAGTAAAATTCTTACTAATCGTATTATTGAGGGTATTAAGGAGGTAGTTAGTGATAACCAGTCTGCATTTGTGCCGGGTAGACGAATTTCAGATAATATTTTAATTACTCAAGAGCTTATGCATAATTATCACCGGGATAGGGGGCCCCCCAGATGTGCTTTTAAGGTGGACATTCAGAAAGCGTATGACACAGTCGATTGGCGGTTCCTGGAGACTATTCTCAAGTGTTTTGGCTTTCACCCTACTATGGTGAAATGGATTATGGCATGTGTCACTTCTGCCTCTTTTTCGCTAAGTATTAATGGAGATATTCATGGTTTCTTTAAGGGCAAGCGTGGTCTTCGACAAGGTGACCCGCTTTCTCCTTATCTCTTCACGCTGGTCATGGAGATCTTGACCCTTATTCTTCAAAGGAGGGTGCGTATGTCAGATGTGTTTCGCTACCATAATCATTGTGAGGATCTTCAGATTATTAATGTATGTTTTGCAGATGATCTTTTTATCTTTGCTCGAGGCAATGTGGATTCGGCCAAAGTCATTATGGATTCGCTTGATGAATTCAAAATGACTTCTGGTTTAGTTCCAAGTATTCCAAAAAGTACGGCTTATTTCTATAACGTTTTGAATCATGTGAAGCTTGCTATTTTGAATATTATTCCTTTCTCGGAAGGTACTCTTCCTGTTAAATATATGGGCATCCCTCTTATCTCTACTCGGCTATTGACGAAGGATTGCAAAATCCTTTTTGAAAAAGCTAAGAATAGGATCGGTGATTGGAAGAATAAGTCGTTGTCTTTTGCGGGGAGATTACAACTTTGTAAGTCTGTTATTTCATCTATGCACATTTATTGGGCATCGGTTTTTATCATTCCAAAAGGTATTATTCATGATATTCAACAGCTTATTCGTGGTTTCCTTTGGTGCAATGGGGATTATAAGCGTGGGAAAGCCAAGGTTGCATGGGATGATATTTGTCTTCCTAAATGCGAATGTGGTCTTGGTATTCATATACTGGAGTTATTTAATATTGGTCTAATGTCGACACATATATGGAATATTGTTTCTAACAAGGAGTCGCTTTGGGTTCGTTGGATTCGCACATGTAAACTAAAGGGACGCACCTTCTGGGATGTTGCTCCTAAGGCGGATATGAGTTGGGGATGGCGTAAGCTCCTTCATATTCGAGAATTGATTTAACCACATGTTTGGGTCGAATTAGGTAATGGTCGTAATACTTCTGTTTGGTATGACTTGTGGTGTTCTCATTGCCCTCTTATCAAATTTCTATCTCCTAGAGACATCACGAATGAAGGATATAATATTCGTAATAAGGTTGTTGACCTGGTCCGTAACGAATCTTGGAATTGGCCTCAAGCTTGGCTACTTAAAGCTCCGGATTTAGGGCTTTTACCTGTGCCCTCTCTCGCGGAATCTAAATTGGACACTACTCGTTGGCGTGATCGCAATGGAATGATATTGGACTTCTCGGTTAAGAATGCCTGGGAGTCTATTAGGCCTCGGGCTGTTGAGGTGTTATGGTCTCGTATTGTTTGGTTCCCGCATTGTATTCCCCGCCATGCATTTCACCTTTGGCTTGTTATGAGACAGAGTCTCAAAACGCAGGATAAACTGAGGCAATGGGATGTTGGTGCTTCTACCGAATTAAACCTGCTTCGGTGTCCTTTATGTGATTCACAACCGGACTCTCATGATCACCTTTTCTTTGAATGCTCCTTTGCTTCTCAGGTTTGGGCTTATGTTCGTGGGTTAGCTGGTATGGACCTGGTTCCCCCTAGTTTGCAAGACATTGTTGCATGGCTTCATCCTATGGATCACAAGCGTACGGCAATTAGTGTTATTGGTCGGCTTCTCCTTGCAGCAACATCATACCACATTTGGATTGAGAGGAACAATCGGCTTTTTAATAATTCTAGAAGGTCTCCGGAGGACCTTCGTGATATTATTATGGTTACTGTCCGCTTAAAGCTCCAAACGTTCAGATTCAAGAACACTACCATGGTGAATCATTTGCTTACTCTTTGGAAGATGCCTAAGATGTTTAGGCTTTATGGTTGCTGATCTTTTTATGCTCCAATGTTACACGTCTCTACATCAGCTTTTCGTGGTTTTGTTGGAAGATCTCGTCAGAGTTATGGTCCAAGATTGAAGTTCCACTTGAGAGATGTACTCTTTTTTCCCTTTTCAATGTTTTTCCCATTGGTCTTTCTCTTGGGAATGTTTTTAAGGAGGCAGTCTCATGTGGTATCATTATACTCCTTTTTTTGTGGTTGGCAAAGCGGGGAGATGGTCTATGTTTTGTACGTTGATTCATAACTGTTTTTAGATTTCTATCAGTGATTAGTCGTTTATCGTTTTCGTGGCATGTCACAAACGATTAGTGGTTGTTCAAGCTCTGCTTGAGGTCAATGTGGTACATTTGCCACATTCCATTGTCCTTAAACTTTTTTGTGATTAATATATTTTACCGTGGTAACCCTTTACCAAAAAAAAAACATAAACCCAACATCAAAAAAGTTATAAGTCAGTTATATAAGCCGAAACAAACACCCCCATAAAGGTCTTACGGGAAGCAATGCTCTTACTTTTAGGTTTATTTTAAGATAGAAGTAGAATATGTTTACATTTTACTTTTCTCACGTCTAGTTTTGATAAAAATGGAGTGTGTTGTTGTTGTTTGGGTAATTCTTTTCTCTCAAAGCAAGTGTTTAGTTATAATTTGTATAAAGTTTAATCGGTTAAAAACTAATAATAGATGTTTATTATAAACAAATAAAAATAAAAAAGATGATTATTTCGTGATTGTTAAACCAACGGTTCTGTTGAAAATGGGATACTTAAAAAGATGAGCATCCAATTTTAAAAACGAAGGGGACTGCGAACCGCCGCGTTGCGGGGGGGGGGGGGGGGGGGGGCAGCGATCAATCGTTTGTACATGCATTGCCTAACAACATGTTCTTTTCAGAGAAACCTGACTGGATTACAATTAGTAGATTAATTCGTTGGCTCGTAGTATTTGCGTGTATTGGACGATGTAGTTAATATCCTTAGATTGATGACTTTTTCTTCAACCAAAAAAGTGTTCGAACGATATTTTAAAATTCTTCATCTTTAAGTACGTGTCACAAAGTTACTCATTTTTTTGTCAACTACAGTCAAGCTATTCGAAATCATCTAGTTAAAGGTAAAATATTGGGTTAGCCCAGACCAACTCCATATCTAGCCCAATTCAAAAGACCATTAGACCATGTATTACTATTTGGGCTGCCAAAACGTCACGTCAAATTGACGCCAACAAAAGTTGATGCTGTATTATATATCACCCCTCCATATAAAGGAGGGTTTGTTCAAATGTCATCTCCCCCAAAATTCTATAAAAATGCCACGTGGCATTTATTTTGCCCAAAACTCTGTGAACCGTCCGATTAACTCTGTTTTACCCCAAAACTCTTCCCCCAATTATCTCCCCCAAAACCCTTCTACCAGTTCTAAAATTTAATACACACAATTAATTTTTCCCCCAAAATCCGGATCTCATGTCGAAGAAACTCATATCTTCAAAATCGTTACCCCAAAATTGTTTCAATTCAAAACTAAAATCAATCCCCTAAACACAACCAAAAAACACACACCTTCAATGAGTTATTTTTATGATCATCTACAATTACTGCTTTACAAACCAACAACACCAGGAAAAAACAATAATCTTGAATCAAATTATTTCTTTTATCATCAAAGATCATACATAAAGATGATTAAATACACCCCACAAAAATACAGGATCACGCCGCCGATGTTTGAGTTTTATTGGTAAGATTTATCTTTGTTTTTTAGGGTTTTTAATTTAATTGATTTTGGGGGTTTTTATTATCTCTTATGTTTTCTTGAAATTAGGGTTCAATTCGTATATAATTGAAGTTCATCATCTAATGGAGGTAATTTCTCAATTTCAGAAAGTTTGGGTCGAATTGCAAGTTTAATCATCAACAATATGAACAATAGTATATGGATTGTTTAAAAAAAGTTACATACCGCTGCTAACATGTTCTGATTCAGGGGCATAGGTGATGAACGTGGTGGTTGCGGCTGCGGATTGGTCGATGTCAGCTGCGGCTTTGCAGTGTGCCATTGCTGGGGTGCAATTGTAAGTACATTTTTAAAATTCAGAATGAGAATCACGAGTTGATGAAGCAAATAGTTGCCAGGTATATTGGTTTGGTATGCCTTTTATAAGTACTTTAATATAAGCAAAAAAAAAAAGAACACTTTATGAAGTATTAAGAATTAGTGTTATGATTTCTGAATTTAGGGGTTTATGATTAGTGTTTATGGAAATAGGATTCATTGTTGATTATCCCGTGCATTTTCATTGTTGTTGAATATATGATATGTTTTATTTTGATATAGGATTTAGGCTTAAGTATTCTTTTTATATAAATTCAAAACATTGCCTTTTATGGTTGAGGATAGCTTACATACAAAGGCGAGATTTTGCTTAATGTTGTGTGTGAATAAAGCAGTGTTATACAACATGTTTGTGAATTGAACAGATATTATGCTGTTATTTTATTATTTTCATTTTAGGTCAGATATTATAGATATACTCTTTGGATACGCAGACTCTTTGAAATCAAGAGGATAAATGATGAGAAGAAAGCATCTATGTCGACTCAGTTGCAGCAAAAGCCACTCTATGAGTGTTTGGCTAAGCTTATTTTGGGATAGAAGGTCCCATAAAAAGGTATCTTTTATTTCAATGTAACAAACTTTAGTTAAAGGCTCCATATTCAACCACTTGTGATATGCTTGTGTTCTGAGTAAAAAGGGTGTGTGGATGTAGTGATCTGTGAGTCTTTTGTGTGTCTACCCAGCGTCTTTTTTAACCAAATAAATGGACATCTTTTGTCCATGTTCATCAATGTACTCATTTATGTTTGATGTAAGAATAAATGATCTGATATCATGGGTTAGTTACTTTACTAAAAGCTTTCATACGTGTATTTTTGTCCATGTTCATCAATGTATTCATATGAGGATAATATGCTAGAATACAAACATAGGAGAAAGCATAAATGAAGACAATGTATTTTTAGTTTATGTATGTGTTAAATGTACTAATAATACCGTAATGAAACTTTTATGCGAAATTATATCATGTCATTCACAGGATATGGAATTTTGGTGGACAATATTGTGAGAATATTAAAGTCGGGAGGGCGGCAAGTTGTTCTAAACGGGTTGTAAGGGCTGAAGAACCAATGGCACAACTGGCTGCAGCCGAAGCTGAACCAAAGGAAGAAGCTGCACCTAAACCACCTCCAGTTAGACCCAAAAGAGGAGCTAAGGTAAATGGTGTCTATAAATCATAATATATTTTATCTATAGGGTGTTTGGGATTGTGTTTTGATAGTTATTACCTATTATGCTTTTAAGTCAAATATAGCAATTTCTGAAGCTAGCATACAGTTACATTCTTAGTTGCTTTAAAATACGCATGTACCAACCTGCTTAGTTTAAGTGTGTATCCGCTTCAATAATACCTAAGCAAGTAAGCAGTTAAATCTAAACACTCAATACTGCTTACCTGCTTAAAAAAGTTGCATATAAGCACTCAAAGCAGTCCCAATGGTCAAAATATCAAACTGGTATATCAGTTCTTCAGTTGGTAGTTCTTCACAGTATCCGCAATTGTCATCACAGTTGGTAGCTCTTGAGTTCCGTTACGTAATTTTGTACTCTTTTATGAGTTCTAAAGAAACCTTATAGTTTGAATCGAACCTTTTAAATTTGGTTTTTATAGCATTTGAATATTGGTTTGCAACTTTAAATGAGCGATACTTATTGTTTAATCATATTCGGTTTTGTAGTATGGAGAAACACCATTGCACATTTCATTTTTCCATCACTATATTTTTAACACCAAAAATGTTTTTTCAACAGAGCTGATGTATTGAGAGAACCTAGAAGGGTTTGCAGCGTGTGATGTAGCTCATGGAAGATGGGAAAAGTTTCTTGGTGTCCGTACTCAGCTTCATAAGGCTGAGGCTACAAGACTTTTTACATATATACGTGTCTCAAGAGCTCGTGACTACAACGTAGAAGGTATAGTTATAACTCTCTTTTGGAAATAAGTATTCATTCTCATTTGTATGCATTCATAATGTGAAATTTATGCTAACACAAGCAGATTGGTGAAAGGTTGGGATATAGTATTCGTGGAACGCTACAGTCTCAGGCCAAAGCCTTCGTCGATTTTTAGCATGAATCTCGGGTAATATTATGAAAACGTCACTTTGAGCCTTTGTTATTTAGTTGGCTTTTCATTTCAGTGATCAAAATCGTGATTTTTATGCACGATACGAAAAAATCAATCCTATGTTGAATCATCATTTTTATGCACGATACGAAAAAATCAAAAAACCTAATTGGGTATTAATCAGTAATCATGAAAAATATTATATTGATCCTTTTGGTGTTTGGGGTTATTGTTTTTATGATTGTTCATCACCATAATATTAAGAAGCTGTTTTTTATATGCATGAATTGGTCATTCCACTGATTTAGGGTATATAGATTAGCTCCCTTCATTTTGTTTTAGACTATGTTTTTTGTATTATTTTTATGATTATTATGATATAGGTATATGTTTAAAGATTACGTAAGCAATTTCTGGTGTTTGGGTAAAACTGCTTAGCTGCTTATTCTTTTATAAAATTACCAGTCTTCATTGTTTTGAGTAAAACTACTTATTTGCTTACATTTTATCAAAAAAACACTAAAAAAAGAGGTATAGTACCTGCTTACTTTGTAAGCATTCCAAACCAACCTCTTATATTGTCATTCCAAAATAAATGTGCATTCACATGAAAAAATGGACATGACAATGTATACTCTGGCCAAGAATCATGCATATCTGTATAAGTAGTCGAAGATTGATACACTTTTTCCTCATCGTTTTGTGGGTAAATATTCAGTGATTATGTAGGCATTGCTTGCAAACATGACTGCTATGTATGCTGTTTACCATGAACCGGGAGGCCTAAAAACAATCGCTCAACGAGTGAATGGACTGGCTGCTACATTTGCTGAGTATGATCTGCTAATAATACATGCATTTTTGTCCATGTTTATCAATGTATTCATACGAGGATAATATGCTAGAATACAAACATGGTAAAAAGCATAGATGAAGACAATGTATTTTTAGTTTGTGTGTTAACTGAACTGCTAATAATACCATAATGAAACTTTTATGTCAAATTATATCATGTCATTTACGAGATATTGAATTTGGGTGGACATACTTGTGAGAATATTATAGTCGTGATATGTGGCGCACCAACTTATTTTTATAACATCAGGGTGGTTCTTTCTGTATTGATGCCGAATATGTGGCGCAACAACTTATTTTTATGTTTTGCCGATATTACAGAGTGGGGTCAGATATTGATGATATATTTGGAGAATGTCCTGCTCGAGCACATGAAGTGATAAGTCGTAATTTATCTTGCAAGTTATTTGCTACTCAACTTTGAAATGCCATAAATAATTATTTTGTATCTTAATGCACACATTCAGCGATCATAGGACATGTTCTTAGATGATATATTTGGAGAATCTTTAGCCGGAATACGAAAGTATGTAAGCCACGCGCTATTGTTATACGTAGGTTCAGTTAAGGTTAATCATAGAACTCCAGTAAGTACTTCAATAATGGGGTCATGGGAACCTACGAAAATGCACCTCCTGAATATTTATCTATAGGTATATGATTTTTTAACTGAATACCGTGATAATTGCAACATATGCCTTGAATATCAGGTTACTTGATATTTGTTTGTGAAAATCTAATGGTAGCTATGATATTTGAGCTCTTTGTAGTTAACTCAAACGGTATTTGGTAATTTTGGAAGTGTGGGTCTTTGGACAAAGATAAATTTTATCCCACCTGATCGATTTACATATATGTTTTTTGCAATACCTTTTTATCCATTTTTTTATGTCTCTTGCATACCTTTTATATGGAGATTATAAGTAGTTGCAATACCTCACTATTGGAACAACTGCAGTTTAGACAACCAGATGCTGGAGCATTTCAAGCGACAACAGAGATGTTTAGGCCAGAAGCTGAGTTTGAGTAGTTGTATCAAACTCTGTTATCATCTCTACTTCACCTGGTATTTATAACTCTTTCTTAAACCTGTCATACTTTCGTCGGGTTTTTATGTGTCGCTCTAAACTTTCAGGTAAAAGGCATTGGAAGATCAACTTAGGTAATATGAAGAATAGTTGAAACCATATAAAGATCAAGTGGAATCATATGATGACCAAGTGAAGAAATACGAGCAACAACCTCATTGGATTTTACTTTCATACCACTTATTATGTCTGATTCGTGGTCAATCATTAAAGGCCGAAAAACCTCACTGGATGTGACATCATCATCTAAGGTATCTTCTTAATTTACTTCGTCTAAAGTCATTAATCGTTTTAGTTTTTGTTCCAATTGAATCGAATTAGGTTGGCTAATCAGTTTTGATGCATGATCAATTGGAGATTAGTTGTGTTTGGATTATTAGCTTATGAGCTTAATTGTTTGTTCGACTTATATAGCCTGCTTTTAGCTTATTTGGTCTTGAGCGTATGTTTCATAAGCTCACTTTTAATACCTTATTTTCAAACTTCTATGCTTATATAAGCTTATTATGTCATAATAAGCTCAGATAAGCCAAAAAGTTTTAAACCAAGCCACAAAAGTGCGCTTATCAAACATTAGCCCAAAGCAAAATAAGCCATAAGCCGAAACAAACACCCCGAAACAACGACGATTTTACCTTTTGTCAGGCAAGTTATTGTCTATTTAGCTATGAACTTAATATTTCTTTTTTTAAATTAAGAAGTTCTGGGATTCTTGCTTATGGTACTATCCGGGATGAGTCAGCAGTATGAGTTTAAAAGTTGAAAAGAAGAGTAGTGGTACTATCTGGGATGACAATTCGAAAAGCAATGCTACTTCAGAGAAGCTGGAAAAAGTTGGATCATTAAGTTTAAAGGTTATTGATGCATCATCCCAAAAAAAGTCAACCGAACCTCCCAAACAAGAGAGGGCAGCTGTTGGAAGTTCGGTTAGTACCTCACAGGGACCCAAAACTGCTGTGAAGAAATAGACGTCTCGGGCTAAAGTTCCTTTTCAAATTGGGTATAGCCATATGGATTGGCTCAAGATTACACGCACACATCCTGATCTGGCAGGTATTTTAATATGTTCTTGGGAACACTTTAGGATGTTCTCATCTGTTCTCTAAAGATATTATGCATTAGTAATTATATTCTTCTTTTCAAGAGATTGATGTTTCAAATCATTATACTTGACTTTCTGTTGCAAACAAATTATTGGTCCTGTTATAAAATGTAGTTAACTCCATTAACTTTGCAAGATTTAGCTGTTTTGGACAAAAAGTTTCAAGTGCGATGTTATTTCCTTCATTTTAATTTCGATTGATATATCCACTCTTTGTCCAAACTCGCGTATTCTTGCAAACTACAGTTAGAAAAGTAAATCATTTTATGGTTCTTACCTTATATTAGTATGTTTCACCTTATTATTTGAACTTCCTTTCTCTGCCCACGAAAAAGTTATTAACTTTAAAGTTAGGAGTTCAGTTAAGTGTTGTATATATTTTATTAAAAGGTGAGACTTAATGTTTTAGAGTAACAAAGTATAATTATGAAGCACCACAATGACAATATATATAATCAACACATCATTATGGATAAGCTAACAAGCTTTTAGTAAAAGCATTAAAAAAGATACATAAAAAAATCAAGTTAGTAACAAAGTGTAAAATCATGTCATATACACTTTAAGATGTTTGATAAAGGGTGAGACAAATTTTGATATACCCCTTCACATTAACCATTAAAGTGTATGATTCATTTTTTACACTTCATGGTTGCTCCTTACCCATAGTTTTTATAGATTCACCAGGTCATTTAGGAATGAGCTTTATAAAGTCTGGAGTGTTTATGGGCAGGAATTCAGGTCCGGGCTTTATGCAACTCTGCTTTAAAGTCCTTTTTTCACAGTTTACATGGTTAAACAACTTGACAAAGAATTACAAGTTTCTTAAGTTGCGAACAAGAAAGAAGTGCAAAATTTTCATTTCATAATGTTACTTGATGCATAAATTAAGTCTATATTTCACCCTTTAGTGTTATGTATACTTGAAGTATATTTGAACTTAACTGAGATGTTTCAAAAAAGAATAGACTTTATAGCATGCTCCTCGATTCTTTGATATATATTATTGTATGATCAAAATAGAACAATTTGCAAATAACAGGAGGGCTGGGCTTAATTTTTTATATTTGGCTTTTGTCGAATTTGCTTATTAACTTTATAAAGTTGTTTGTATGATCAAAATAGGAAAAGTTGCTGCCTCATGTTTTATGTTGATGTTTGAGACCGAATGTGTATAACTTATCCAGATGTATACATTTGTCGAATTTGCTTATTAACTTTATAAAGTTGTTTGTATGTGTTGGTAATCAATGTAATTGAAGCTAAGATGATGTTTGGTGGCAACGTGGTAGGATTTGCGCTAATCCGCGTATAGTTTTTAATCCTAATTTAGATAAAATGGTGTTTCAAAGTCCCTTAGGATCTATCTATCTGATACAAAGTCTAATTATTAATTTCAGAATCAACATTTAGACCAACAATCACAACATTAACCTAAATCAATCATATAAACCAACTCTAATCTTCATCCCATCAATAACCCTACAACCATCAAAATTAAAAACCATAATACTCCATTAAAGTGATAAATAAACTAAAGGATTTATCATAAACTACACTAAGTTGACAAATTGATATCATCCGATCTCATTATCAATTATTAAATAAGTGTTTCACGGGTGAGAATTTGTCACTATTTTGAACTTTAATACTCATTCTTGAATCAGGTACTGCTTATTACTTAATGATGAAGCATATACTGCTTATTACTTGATGATGAAGCGTATCAGTTATTCCACGGGAAACCAATGGCAACAAAAGTTGTTCGGGTCCACGAGATTAGTGTGTCTGTGACCCTTTGCGTTATTTCATATTTAAATCCCTTTATGTTACTAACTTGATGTTAAAACCACTCAAACTTGTGGAAATTCAATCAATTGTTACTAACTTTTCTTTTGTATACCTGGGTTTCTGAATCTACATTGCAAGCCCACTAATCCCAGGGTGACTACCCTTTTGGATAGCACGGAGTCGGCGCAAGTGAGCCTCTGTGGCCAATGGAGCAATTATTACTAACTTGCTTATGTTTTATGTTGATGTTTGAGACCATATGTGTATAACTTATCCAGATGTATACATTTGTCGAATTTGCTTATTAACTTTATAAAGTTGTTTGTATCTGTTGGTAATCAATGTAATTGAAGCTAAGATGATGTTTGGTGTAGGGCTGCTCAAACGGACCGGACGGACCGGACCGACCGACAAAACCGACCGGACCGGACCGAAACCGACCGGACCGATGGACCGGCGGTCCGGTCTCGGTCTAGGATTTTTGCCGGATTCGGTCTCGGTCTGGACCCAAAACCGACGAAAACCCGAAATTTAGCCTTGTGGACCGGACCGACCGACAAAACCGACCGGACCGGACCGGACCGGACCGACCTCATTCGGTCTCGGTCTCGGTCCGGAGTTTTTGCCGGATTCAGTCTCGGTCCGGTCCGGTTTTCGTCGGTCCGGTCCGGTTTTAGACCGATGAGCACCCCTAGTTTGGTGGCAACTTTGGTGGTAAGAGTCAAGGACAAACGTTGGCAAAGGTGGGTCTTTATTTGGAACGACCGGTATTCTCACACGGACAACTTTATGTGGCCGTTTCAAGAGTTGAAAGCAAAAAAGGTCTTAAAGTATTGTGTTGTGACAAGGATGGTAACTACACAAATACTACAACAAATGTGGTGTACAAAGAGGTTCTACATAGATTATAAATATTCTCAAGTTTATTATGTGTTTTGTATATATATTTCTTTTAACTTTTCATAACTATTAAGTTTCAAAGTTTTTCTTATTGTACACTAATTCTTAGTTTGCGGCATTTTTTACACCATCTATAGTGTTATTGGTTTGCATTTATTCATTAATAAACAACATTTTTTGTATCCATCATATCATTAATAAACAACATTTTTTTTTCAAACATTTTTTGTATGTAAATATACAAAATGTGCTTTTCTTTACACACAACAACGAACATTTTGTCATTTTGTTACGGTTGAATGATAACTTAAAAACTATTCTACGATACACTATGTTGAAGATTTTCTTGAAGCTAGCCGCCCAGCGGGCGGGCCTGCAGCTAGTAGAGTAATATAAAACCAAACATCAAAACATTTCTTAAACTCGAAGGAACAAAATATTGGGAACAAATACTTATTCTTGCTACAATAGCGTCAAAATATGTGATTATGAGTACACCATCAAATTTCAAAGTGCATATAACAAAATGATGTATGTTTATTCTATCTAAACCAAAATCCACCATAGCTTAACTCACTTCTTAATCCTATGAACTCTTTCAGCTCCTTTGCAAACAGCATGTAACAACGAAGTATAGCCAACTGAGGGCGTGACCCACTAAAATTATAATTTGTAGTTAAATTAGCCATTAGAGCATCTACAATAATAAATTTTTGTAAAGATTTATAATAGTATCAAGTCTTTCTACATCATCAATTCATAAATATTTTTCTTGTTGTAAACTTTTCTCTATTATGTATAAACATTTTAAAGCTTTATAATAATCTTATTTAACACCAATGCATTAAATTAATAGAGATTCAAGATGTTAGACATTTTTATTCAATATAAACATAAACACATTTCTACTTTGGTTAACAAATTGATAAACTTTTTTCATATTTTCTTAAACCTTTTCATAAAATACAAAAGTCGATGCCCTTGATAACTTGCAATGACCCATTAATAGAAGTTACCACACTAATGTGTGTATAGTCATATCAATTTCAATCTTCATTCATCGTGTTGCAATTTCATCCAATGATTTGATCGGAGTTGCTTATAAACATGTAATATCTACGACTTTCAGTTTTCACATATTCTTCATGTTGAATGTGTAATATCTATGACTTCCAACTTTCAAATATTCGTCAGAAGCCATCGGCTTAAGCGCGGGTCCTAAGCTAAGTGCTTCAGGATCCATCGGGTTAAGTCAGAGTCCGAAACTGAGTTGTTTCGAAGCCATTGCCGATATCTCATAAAACTTTATGTTCATTGTCTCCATTATACCCATTGTCATCCGGTTGTACACTTTATAAGCCCTAGAAATTTTAACGTTTTCTAATAAATCACAGTTTTCAACTGCGTGTAATGAAGATGATAATGTTTTTCCTAAATGTATTGTTTCTGTTTGTATGGCTACATCATGTTACTACTATGAGATTAATAATCAAATAGCACAACAATTACATGGCAATCATTGGGTCACAAAAAGTTTAAAACTTGTATACTTATGAACACCCAGTAGTATTATAGGATGGTAAATTTAACTACCTCACAATAGTCAAGTGCTAGTAAATAAACTAATAGCAACTAATTACATGACAATATATTGCGTCACAAAAAGTTGAGAAATTGTATGAATTACGAACACTAGTATTACGAGGTGATAAATTTAACTACCCCACAATACTCAAGTGCTAGTAAATAATACTAATAGCAAGTGCCACTAATATTCGCATGTTATTACTATGAAATTAAGAATCAAATAATGCACTAATTACATGGCAATAAATTTCCTCACAAAACGTTGAAACTTGTATGACTTATCACTTATGAACACCTAGTGTTACGAGATGGTGAATTTAACTATCCCACAATACTCAATTGCTAGTAAATAATACTAATAGCTAGTGCCACTAATATTTGTCATGTTACTACTGTGAAATTAAGAATCAAATAACGTATTAATTACATGGCAATACATTGCGTCACAAAATGTTGAAAACTTATATGACTTACGAACACACAGTATAACGAGGTGGTAAATTTAACTACCCCGCAATATTCAAGTGCTAGTAAATAATACTAATAGCTACATGGCAATATATTGTGTTACAAAAAGTTAAGAATTTGTACAAACACCCAGTATTACAGGGTGGTAAATTTAAGTATTACAATGTGATAAGTTTAACTACCCCACAATACTCAAGTGCTAATAGCTACATGAGAATATATCGCGTCACAAAAAGTTAAGAACTTGTATGACTTACAGATACTCAGTATTAAGAAGTGATAAATTTAGCACATCCCTATACTGACCATCTAATAAATAATACTGACCATCCCTATACTGACCATCTAGTAAAAAGTTGAGAATTTGTATGACTTACAAACACCCAGTATTACAGGGTGGTAAATTTAAGTATTACAATGTGATAAGTTTAACTACCCCACAGTACTCAAGTGCTAATAGCTACATGAGAATATATCGCGTCACAAAAAGTTAAGAACTTGTATGACTTACAGATACTCAGTATTAAGAAGTGATAAATTTAGCACATCCCTATACTGACCATCTAGTAAATAATACTAACACCCAGTATTACAGGGTGGTAAATTTAAGTATTACAATGTGATAAGTTTAACTACCCCACAATACTCAAGTGCTAATAGCTACATGAGAATATATCGCGTCACAAAAAGTTAAGAACTTGTATGACTTACAGATACTGTGACAACCCGTACTTTCAGGTCATTTCTCGACACAGTTCATGTCTCATTATTTCAACATTTATAGTAAACTTGGTTTACTTGTTTCAAATTCGCGTAACCTTGAAGGTTTAGCGGCGAATTCATGATCATGTCATCACGTACATTTCATATGGACTATGATTAGTCTACATTTCATTGACATCATTTGCACCTCATTAGTTCATTCATGACATTTCATTTCACTTTCAACGCGAAAATTTTATATTTAATAAACTTTATCGCGTGAGTTATTATGTTGTATATTTAATCCGTTACTTTCAAAAATGATCCCGATGTATTTTAAACTTACATTTAGTTTATAAAAACTATATTTTTTAGTTTTCCTAGTGTTTCAAATTTATTTGGTACTTAAATCGTTAAGGTTATATTACTACGACACTTTTCTTAAAAATTACTCGATAATTATTTTATCACTCAAATTTCACAAGGAATGTATTTTTGCAATTTTTATAAAATCATTATACTCTATTTTGATCTATTAAAAATTTATTTTTACCTAAAAGTTACCATTTACCTTACAAACATTATTACATGTACAATTTCACTTACACCTTTTAACATTTTACACAAGTTTATACATAATAAAAAAAATATATATATATATTTGAGGGACACAAAACCCCCAAAATCCGGCCAATGGAGGGGGAAGGGTGACTACATTTATTAATTTGGTAAGAAAATCTTGCAAGTATAGATATGTACTCTAAGTCATTTATTTCATTCATGCACCAAAAATAATACATAGTTGATAAAAAAAATTTCTCTCCTTCTTCCTCATTACAAGAACCGGCCTCCATAAGTTTTCACAAGGGATCACAAATTTTTCGAGCTCAAGTGTTTTTACAACCTAGTTATATCCTTTATATGGTTTTGAAATAAAAACCAAGGGTATTTAAGTTTAATCCTTGTTACTTTCACCTCATCATAATCACTAGTAAGCTTGTTTTTATCATTTTCATGTTTCCTTTTCATTTTCATATGTTTCTTTTCATTTTTGGAGATATTATGCATGATATGTGATTTATACCATTTATTTCATGATTTTAGAAGTTATATATACATATTGGTCATCCTATAATTACTTCCATGGTATTCTTTGGTCTTGATGGTGATTAGGAACCCATGACACCCTAAGAAGGTGTATGGTAGGATTAGATTAGTTTGGAGTTGATTTGAAGGGATTAGAATAGGTTTTGTCCGAGAAAAACTATTTTCGATATGTATATTTTTGTGTTCTGTCCTTAATTCGAATTTCTGGAAAAACCTACTGTTGGTACGACACTTTGGCCTTGATATTTAGAAAATATACTTTAAAACGAATCCGTGGCCGCTTGAACGGATAAAAACGGACTTATAACGAAGAAGTTATGGATTTTTAAAGTTTGACGACGAAACGTATTTTCTTTCAGAAAATTCAGCAAGCTGTTTTTACTCTATTCGGGTCAAAAACGAGCCTTAAGCTTCACAAATTATTTCGACTTGTCAAAAATATATTAGTATACTTTGATACGAAGCTAAGGACGTATTATACGTAGAAAACGGATTTAAAACGACAAAGATATGCCCGTTTTTATAAAGTTGCCGTAACTATTATTTCCTGAAAAACTATATTATTTTTACGTTACAAGTGTTACATTAGCTGTAACGACCATGTTTGCGGCAGTTTTTAACAAGGTTATGAAACTTTTTGGAACAAAATGTCTTCTAGTAAAATCAAGTTCATCGGCCATATTTTTTCAAAACAACAAGCCGTTTGTAAAGCGGATTTATAGTGAATTAATTACGAATGTTCAAACTTGGCCGAAACTCATTTTCTGCACAACAATTCAACAAAATCACTATCTTTAACCCTTAATATCTTTATGATCGAGACCTTTTGGACGAAAACTCCTGAACTGAAACTTCTAGATATCGATGCAAACTTTCCAAAACCGTCGAGTTCGTTCTCTAACGATCGACGTACACCGTTTTACGGCTAGTTTTCCAAAGCCATTTTTGTTAATTTCATGAAAATTCCGACGACATTGTTTTGCGACGAAAAGTGGTAATTTCACCAAAAATCCTTATAAAACCATTGTAGGATGACATTTTGACGTAAAAACATGTAAAGTCATTTTTGAAGGGTCAAGACGTCAAAAGAGTATTTTTCGACGACGAGTAATATTTTCAAAACCCGCAAATGGTATAAATAACATATGAAGTGCATGCATAACATTACATTGCAACACATGACGTATCATATCCTTCACAATAGGTCAAGATTAACGTATCACATTACATCTCGGTGTGCTCACTTTTGTCTTCGCATCATTCCACCAAGTGAGTTTTCATAGCCCCTGCTTTTATACGTTTTGAATTACTTTTGGGGGAGATACATGCTCAAACTGTTTTCATTTATTTTCACATGTACATTAACTTTTATGGATTACCGTGAGTTCCATAGCCCCTACCTTTACTTGCTTTCATAACTGTTTTGGGGAGATACATGCTCGTCAACTTTTATGACATTCATATCTATTTGCAAACTATGTGCTATCTGAATTGAATGTTTAGTCATATTCTACATCATATTATCATTGGGCTGAATGTCTTGGGATTATCATTGGGCTGAATGTCTTGGGATTATCATTGGGCTGAATGTCTTGGGATTATCATTGGGCTGAATGTCTTGGGATTATCATTGGGCTGAATGTCTTGGGATTATCATTGGACTGAATGTCTTGGGATTTTCATTGAACTGAATGTCGTGGTATAATTATGTCAAGTAAACATTGATGCAGTAAATCATGCACTTGGTCATAAACTATATACATTTTGGCAATGGGTTGTGAACACACAGGTTGCAAGTTTTGTATGGGCGGAACTTGGAACTGAGTGGATTTTCAATGCCTTTGCTGCATAAACGATTTTAAAAGGCTTTACATTTCATCATAAACTCTATGAACTCACTCAACCTTTGTGTTGACACTTTTTAGCATGTTTTATCTCAGGTATCTAAGGCATTCACTTCATGGCATGCATTTGGACACATCATGGAGTCGTGGTGACGACGCGTCTCACTTGGGTTTTATGTACTTTAAAACATCGTTTGAATTGTAACAAACTTATTTCCGCACGAGTTGATTTTCATTTGGGACCTACTTTGTAAACTCTGATTGTTTTTATTAAATCAAACGATGTATTTTTCCAAACGACACTTTAGGTCGTTCAATATAACTGTGATTGTGATGCTATGACAGTCAATCCCCAGGAATTCCATTCCGCTGCAAAACAGGTAATTTGGGGGTGTGACAGATACTCGGTATTAAGAAGTGATAAATTTAGCACATCCCTATACTGACCATCTAGTAAATAATACTGACCATCTAGTAAAAAGTTGAGAATTTGTATGACTTACAAACACCCAGTATTACAGGGTGGTAAATTTAAGTATTACAATGTGATAAGTTTAACTACCCCACAATACTCAAGTGCTAATAGCTACATATATATCGCGTCACAAAAAGTTAAGAACTTGTATGACTTACAGATACTCGGTATTAAGAAGTGATAAATTTAGCACATCCTTATACTGACCATCTAGTAAATAATACTGACCATCCCTATACTGACCATCTAGTAAAAAGTTGAGAATTTGTATGACTTACAAACACCCAGTATTACAGGGTGGTAAATTTAAGTATTACAATGTGATAAGTTTAACTACCCCACAATACTCAAGTGCTAATAGCTACATGAGAATATATCGCGTCACAAAAAGTTGAGAATTTGTATGACTTACAAACACCCAGTATTACAGGGTGGTAAATTTAAGTATTACAATGTGATAAGTTTAACTACCCAACAATACTCAAGTGCTAATAGCTACATGAGAATATATCGCGTCACAAAAAGTTAAGAACTTGTATGACTTACAGATACTCAGTATTAAGAAGTGATAAATTTAGCACATCCCCATACTGACCATCTAGTAAATAATACTAATAGCACATCCCCGCAATGTGATAAGTTTAACTACCCCATACTGACCATCTAGTAAATAATACTAATAGCACATCCCCACAATGTGATAAGTTTAACTACCCCACAATACTCAAGTGCTAATAGCTACATGAGAATATATCGCGTCACAAAAAGTTAAGAACTTGTATGACTTACAGATACTCAGTATTAAGAAGTGATAAATTTAGCACATCCCCATACTGAACATCTAGTAAATAATACTAATAGCAACTTGTGTCAACTTTGTACACTAGAATATATAAACAAGCACAATTTCTACTATTTGACCGATGTGGGACTTAAACTTCATATAAATTTTCCAAATACTTGCTCAAGAGACACAAAGTCTTTGTTGCTCTAATAAAAAAATAATTGTGTTAATAATAGAAAAAGTAATAACATTATAACAAGATAGAAACTTTACGTTTATGGTACGAATAGAATATACAGTATGATCGCACACGATAACTTTATTAAACCGATATTCAACTTAATTCAGTTTATTGAAACTGGTTATCAACTTTTTTTAGATGGCTATCTAAACACATTTGCTTAAAACTTTAAAATTAAGTTTTAGTAAATAACTCCAGTAGCAAAACTTTAATTACATGGCAATTGCGTCACAAAAATTTGAAAACTTGTATGACTCATGAACATTTGACAGAATGAGATGGTAAATTTTAGTACCCCACAACACTCAAGTACTTTTTTTAGATGGCTATCTAAACACATTTGCTTAAAACTTTAAACTTAAGTTTTAGTAAATAACTCCAGTAGCAAAACTTTAATTACATGGCAATTGCGTCACAAAAATTTGAAACTTAGTATGACTCATGAACATTTGACAGAATGAGATGGTAAACTTAAGTTTTAGTAAATAACTCCAGTAGCAAAACTTTAATTACATGGCAATTGCGTCACAAAAATTTGAAACTTAGTATGACTCATGAACATTTGACAGAATGAGATGGTAAATTTTAGTACCCCACAACACTCAAGTATTAGTAAATAACACTACTAGCAACTTATTTTAATTTTGCACACCACAATATATAAACAAGCATAATTTCTACTATTTGATCGATGTGGGATATAGATTTTATATAAGTTTTCAACTTGCTCAAGAGACACAATATCTTTCTTGCTCTATTATAAAAACTAACAGGGTATTCGTGCGATGCGGTGACGTGTATCGTGTAATTAATACTTCCAAGAAAGACATACAACCCTCATGTAACCTGTAGAACAAAAATTTGATAGGTACCCTTTAATTAAAAAAAAAAGAAGCAATGTCATATATTCTACCAGATACTAAGAGTAGACCTATTTTTTTATATTTTTTTAAATTTAAATAGGAGTTAATTGCATTTTTGGTTCATGTGGTATGGCCAAATTGCAGGTTTGGTCCCTGAAACTTTAAAAGTGCAATGATAGTCCTCATTTTAAAGTTTGGATTACATTTTTGTCCTTAGATAAAATGAAATGACTAAAATACCCTTTTTCTTATTCAGAGAAGATAAGGGTAATTTGGTCATTTCACACTGATCAGGGACCAAAAATGCAATCCAAATTTCAAAATGAGGACTATCATTGCACTTTCAAAGTTTTAACGATCAAACCTGCAATTTGATCATATCACAGGGACCAAAAATGCAATTAACTCTGCATAGGAAGATTTGCTTTATGACAAAATTGAAGCTTTTTGTATTTGTTTCAGTTTGTTTTACACCGCCAAGATTGTTGAGGGAAATCGAATAAGCAATTTTTTTATTATTTTTTTTTTTACTAAATTCATGAAATGAAGATCATTTATTTGTATTCTTTCAATTTTTATTCATAAAATGTTTTTGTGTGTTTTTTCATGTGTATAACACATAGGAAAGTTTGTGATACATAGTTTGTATAATAGGTTTAATAATTTGTATTTTTTTTATATAAGAGGTATATTAAAAATTACATTAATCTATTTGTTAACTAGTCAATATACAGTTGTGCAGAAGTTAATTATATATAATGTTTTATCATATATACTGCTAAAATTTAAGGTTTCGAGGTATTTAATGTTAGAAAATTATGTTTAAATTGGTTGTATTTGATGCTTTATTTTTTGTACTGCTGAATTTTTCAGATATTCAACTGTTTTAGTACATTGTTTGGTAAGGGCTTTTTGAGGAGCTGTTAGCTTTTTGTTACAAAAATAATCTCTTATAAAATAAATAGCTCCGTTTGGATACATTAACTTAAAGCTTTTATTTCAAACAAATAACTCATAAATGAAAAGCTTATTCATGAAGTTTTTTAAACATCTTGAGCTGTTAAAACTTTAAATTACTGATATATCCTCCAAACATTTGTTTACATATACAAATATACCCTTTTATGTCATTTTACATCTTATAATTATATTTAAAAGCTAACCTACCAAACATTTTTATTGAAAAAAAAAGATACATGTTGTAGCTTATGTTAACAGCGTTACAGCATACAGTTTACAGCTTACAGCATACAGCTTACAACATACAGCTTACAACTAATTTTGTCAAACATACCCTAGCTTACAGTTTACAGCTTACAACATACAACTTACAACTAATTTTGCCAAATATACTGATGACGTACCCTCCGATCAGGTCGAAGGACCCCCCTTCGGCCTCAGTCGAAATTGCATTACGAGGACCCAAGTCTTTCTTCATAAGTCATTGGTGGCGTAAAACCATTCATCATTGACATGGTTACCAGTTGGGAATTCGCCAGCCGAAGGCCTATGCCCTTCGGTGTCTTCTCTTGAAGATGCCAAGACAAAGAAGAACCTTGACTTGGTCTTCCCCCACGTTCCCACTATTTCCTTAGCTTCCCCGCCAAGTCCGAGATAGTGGGGATGAAGCCCTAGCGGTTACCACAAATCAGGGGACGCCCCCCATGATCTCCTAAACGTGTGCTAACACTCTCCAAGCTATTTCCTTCACCTATAAATAGGTTGGACGAGTCATTTCAATGGTATGTTCACTCAACACAGTATTTCATAAACTCCATATTATTTACAACACATATCACATACTTACTCTCACGCCGGAGGTGGTTCGCAGGTCCCAACCCCTGCGCAATCACTTAACGAAGTGTCTACTATTTCTTATTGCAGATTGGCTACAAGTTTGGCGCAAGCATATCACCCCTCATACCCTTCGATCACCATCGAAGGCCTGGTCGTACGATTTATTGTACAATCAGTGACGCCATCCATGGGACCCGCTACTATTGGTCTCGTTATTCCAAACTTACACCCAGTCAATCACTCTCACTAGTTTCACGGCATGAATCAAGGAAGAGAGGATACACCCCCTCCGGGTTTCTCGACCTTGACACCAATCCCAGTCAATGATCCTAACAACCTTCCCAATATAACCGCATCCACCTTTACCACACGATCTCACCCTGAAATAACTCCCAACAACCATGCTTCAACCTCGGCTAACCCTGAACCGGTAATCAGTCCAGCGTTTGTCGAAGCTAACATCGAAGCATTAGAATCTTTACTGAGGGCTCGAAGGAAGCAAGCTCGGAATGTGGAGATGCGTAGGGAATTAGAATACTCAAGCGATGAGTATGACGAAGAGTTGGAAATGGAGGCTAGGCCCTTGGCTCCTTGGGCCACGCGCTCAGTGCTAAGGATAGGATCTCCGAGCAGTCGAAGGCCTAGTGAAAGGTCGGTTGGTTTTGAAGATGTTCCGGAGAGGGCTCCGACTAGAAGGGAAGGTACGATAGAAGGCTCCAATGGAAGGAGTCACCGAAGGGATACTACGGAGGTTAATTTGCCACCACTTTTGGCGGCTCATCTGGGAAGAACTGAGGCAGGGGTCCCGTTGCAGCCTTCTCACGCATACGGCGTAGAAGGCAATCCATCTCAAATGAATGGGGGAGGAAATCTTCCTCCTCATGGTATGTACCCTCCTTTTCAGGCTCAATCTTATCCTCAAGGGGTTTATCCCCCACCTAATGGGCAGGCTAGCAACCCCAGTTTTACTCAACCATACGGAAGCATGCCCTACGGGCAACCTATGGTATATCCTTCGTACCCTGTCGGAAGTCACCCGCCTTATATACCTACTGCTTACCCTCAATATGTTAACCAAAACCCTATTGGAATATCTCCAAATCATAACCCGTACAATGCTGCCCCTACCTACATGCCACCTTATAACTGCCTTTATTCGGAGCCCATGGGCTCCACAACACCCTTCGTAAGATGGATAGAAGACTACCCTTTGCCTGATGGGTTGAAAATGCCCGCACATATTGGTACTTATGATGGGAAGGGGGACCTGGATAACTTCTTACACCTGTTTGAAGGGGCTATCAGAATGCAGAAGTGGGTTATGCCCGTTGCTTGTCACATGTTTACATATACCCTACGAGACTCTGCTCGTATATGGTGGAACGGGCAAAAACCAGGTAGCATTGTGAATTTGGATGATCTCAAGGCCAAATTTAGATCACATTTCAGCCAACAGAAAAAGTTTACAAGAACGCACCTAACAGTGCACAACATCAAGCAGAAGGAAAACGAGAGCACCAGGGCTTTCATTACCATATACACCGATGACACATTACAAATAATGGGCTTGCACGAAGACCAACGCATTTCAGGTTTCGTGCATGGCCTTAGGATCAGAAGTGTGGTTGAATTCCTCTCCACTGACCTTCCTGCAACTTATAAGGGTTTAGTGGAGAAGGCCTACACCTGGATCGAAGCCAAAGAAGTGTCTACCAACGGGGCTCCGGTCGAAAATAAAGAAAGTCACAGCAAGGCCCCGAAGCATCCTTCGTGGGAAGGGTCAAAGAACAAACACAAAGGAAGGGACAGGTTTACACCATACCATAAAAACACCAACCACGGTCTCTTGGCTAACCTGTCCAAATCTCCAAGGGAGATACTAGCTACGGAAAAGGCTGCGAAGACCTTTGATCCTCCTCCTCGCTTGGCAAATAGAGGAAGGCCCAGAGATACTTCCAAATACTGCTACTTCCATGACGATTACGGACACGACACCAACAATTTTAGAGAGCTCAAGAAACAGATAGAAGAGGCCGTGAAGTCCGGCCAATTGGGACATTTGGTGAAAGGTATAAAGAAAGGCAAAGAGAAGATCTCTGACACGCAGCTGGGGAAAGATACCACACCTACCGAAGCACCTATCCTCATGGTGTATAAGGATGATTCTGGTTTAAAGAGAAAAGAAGCGGAGGAAGCACTATGCGGAGTAGGAGATGTCACTTTTCCTTCAATCACAGGGAAAGTTCTTTAAAATGACCCCGTGGTCATTAAGGTCTTGATCTCCAACAGAGAAGTAAACAGGGCCTACCTAGACTGTGGTAGCTCCTGTGAAGTGATCTACGAACGTTGTTTTCTAAAGCTCAAGCCTTCGATAAGGTCGAAGAGAGTAGATTCGAAGGTACCTTTAGTAGGGTTCTCAGGGGAACACTCATGGCCCTTGGGAGAAGTCCCTCTAGAGGTTACGATTGGAGAAGGAAGGCTAAAAAGAACAAAAACTATGGTTTTTACGATCGTAAGGTCTGAATCTCCCTATAACCTATTGATAGGGAGAATGGAAATGCAGAAGATGGGCATCGTTGTCTCTACTATACATGCCGCGGTCAAATTCCAAACACCTTTCGGTATTGGAACGGTTTTCTCCAGCTACAACACGAAGAAGCCTACGGAAGTAGGCAAAAGGGTTAAACAAGTTTCGGAAGAGCCTCCGAAAGATGTTCTCAGCTGTACTGATATTGAAGAACGCATAGTAGTAAACGATCTTTATCCTGATCAGACGGTGAGCAGCTCCCTACCTCCTTTAAGGCCGAATTGGGGAAGGTCGTACGGGCCAATGCAGATGTCTTCGCATGGACCTACTCTGACATGACGGGGGTCCCCAGAACTCTCACTATAGACGGAAAGCCCTTTGGCACTGAACAAAAGCTTAATGAGTTCAAACATATTGAACCTATCAAGCAAAAGCGTCGAAGCCTCGCTCCTGAAAGAAATGTTGCAGCATGCAAAGAAGTGGATGAGCTCGTAGCAGCAGGCATACTCAGGGAGGTGAAGTATCAAACTTGGGTAGCTAATCCGGTGATGGTCAAGAAACACGACGGAGGGTGGCGAATGTGTGTGGACTTCACAGATATTAACAAGGCCTATCCGAAGTACTGTTATCCTCTGCCAGAAATCGATTGGAAAGTAGAATCCTTGTCAGGGTTTCGACTGAAGTGTTTTCTGGACGCTTATAAGGGTTAACATCAGATACAAATGGTGGAAGAAGACGAAGAGAAGACATCCTTTTTTATAGGAAAGGGCGTTTATTGTTACAAAAAGATGCCTTTTGGTTTGAAAAATGCAGGAGCCACCTACCAACGTTTAGTGGACAAAGCCTTCCACAAGCAGATAGGTAGGAATCTAGAGGCGTATGTAGACGATATGGTTATCAAAAGCAGAACGGAGGAGGATATGCTCTCCGACATCAAGGAAACTGATGACGTACGCTCCAATCAGGTCGAAGGACCCCCCTTCGGCCTCAGTCGAATTTGCATTACAAAGACCCAAGCCTTTCTTCATAAGTCATTGGTGGCGTAAAACCATTCATCATTGACATGGTTACCAGTTGGGAATCCGCCAGCCGAAGGCCTATGCCCTTCGGTGTCTTCTCTTGAAGATGCCAAGACAAAGAAGAACCTTGACTTGGTCTTCCCCCCAAGTTTCCAGTATTTCCTTAGCTTCCCCGCCAAGTCCGAGATAATGGGGATGAAGCCCTAGCGGTTACCACAAATCAGGGGACGCCCCCATGATCTCCTAAACGTGTGCTAACACTCTCCAAGCTATTTTCATCACCTATAAATAGGTTGGACGAGTCATTTCAATGGTATGTTCATTCAACACAGTATTTCAGATACTACATATTATTTACAACACATATCACATACTTACTGTCACGCCGGAGGTGGTTCACAGGGCCTAACCCCTGCGCAATCACTTAACGAAGTGTCTACTATTTCTTATTGTAGATTGGCTACAAGTTTGGCGCAAGAATATCACCCATCATACCCTTCGATCACCATCGAAGGCCTGGTCGTACGAATTATTGTACAATCAGTGGCGCCATCCGTGGGACCCGCTACTATTGGTCTCGTTATTCCAAACTTATACCCAGTCAATCACTCTCACTAGTTTTACGGCATGAATCAAGGAAGAGAGGATATACCCCCTCCGGGTTTCGCGACCTTGGCACCAATCCCAGTCAACGATCCTAACAACCTTCCCAATATAACCGCATCCACCTTTACCACACGATCTCACCCTGAAATAACTCCCAACAACCATGCTTCAACCTCGGCTAACCCTGAACCGGTAATCAATCCGGCGTTTGTCGAAGCTAACATCGAAGCATTAGAATCTTTACTGAGGGCTCGAAGGAGGCAAACTCGAAATATGGAGATGCGTAAAGAGTTAGAATACTCAAGCGATGAGTATGACGAAGAGTTGGAAATGGAGGCTAGGCCCTTGGCTCCTGAGGCTACACGCTCAGTGCTAAGGATAGGGTCTCCGAGCAGTCGAAGGGCAAGTGGAAGGTCGGTTTGTTTTGAAGATGTTCCGGAGAGGGCTCCGACAAGAAGGGAAGGAACGATAGAAGGCTCCAATGGAAGGAGTCACCGAAGGGATACTACGGAGGTTAATTTGCCACCACTTTTGGCGGCCCATCTGGGAAGAACTAAGGCAGGGTTTCCGTTGCAGCCTTCTCACGCATCCGGCGTAGAAGGCAATCCATCTCAAATGAATAGGGGAGGAAATCTTCCTCCTCATGGTATGTACCCTCCTTTTCAGGCTCAATCTTACCCTCAAGGGGTCTATCCCCCACCTAATGGGCAGGCTAGCAACCCCAATTTTACTCAACCATACGGAAGCATGCCCTACGGGCAACCTATGGTATATCCTTCGTACCCTGTCAGAAGTCACCCACCTTATATACCTACTGCTTATCCTCAATATGTTAACCAAAACCCTGTTGGAATACCTCCAAATCCTAACCCGTACAATGCTGCCCCTACCTACATGCCACCTTATAACTGCCTTTTTTCGGAGCCCATGGGCTCCACAACACCCTTCGTAAGATGGATAGAAGACTACCCTTTACCTGATGGGTTGAAAATGCCCGCACATATTGGTACTTATGATAGGAAAGGGGATCCGGATAACTTTTTACACCTGTTCGAAGGGGCTATCAGAATGCAGAAGTGGGTTATGCCTATTGCTTGCTACATGTTTACATACACCCTACGAGACTCTGCTCGTATATGGTGGAACGGGCAAAAACCAGGTAGCATTGTGAATTTGGATGATCTCAAGGCCAAATTTAGATCACATTTCAGCCAACAAAAAAAGTTTACAAGAACGCACCTAACAGTGCACAACATCAAGCAGAAGGAAAACGAGAGCACCAGGGCTTTCATTACCAGATACACCGATGACTCCTTACAGATAATGGGCTTCATGTTTACATAAACCATGTGCACAAACTATCATCATGGCTAATATCTCTTCAATGACCTCTTCATCTCAACAAGCCAGTCCATCCAAGGAATCCATCATTAAAGAGGTACTCAAACTATATGATGTGGTTGATGAGCAAAAGATTCACCATGAAGTACAATCTACTGAAGTCTTTGAGTCAGATATTGAAAATATGGGAAATAACAATGTTATCCCATATGAACAATATGTGAAACAAGATGACAGTCTTGTTGTACCTAGTGAAGAATCTTCTGCAATTAACAATGAATGCATGCCTGATGAATACACTGTATTTGTGCCTGATGATTCCTTGACCACTGAGCTCAATACCTATAAGGAACAAGTTGCTATTTATGAACAGCGTGCTAAGTTTGAGTTAACTACCCGTGAGCAGGATATGGATAACCAAATGCGTGCAATTATTAGAAAAAGTAATTTTAGAGAAGAAGTATTAAAACAAGAGTTAAACTCCTTACAAGAAAAGCTTTCTAAAACTGCTAAGCAAAAACAAGAACTTCAAGAAAATGTGAAAATGCTTAAGCAAGAATTCAATGCTAAGGAATCAAAACTTTTGAATGATTTTTCCAATCTAAAAACTTTGAAAAACAAACTTGAGAATAAGTTGTACGTACAAGGGAATACCATTCAGACTGCTCACATGATCACTAAGCATAGAGTCTTAAGCGATAAGCATAGCGTTCCCCTTGTTGAGGAACCTAGTCCAGAGGCTATTAAAAAGGCTAGAGCTGCTCATAAGGTACTTTATGATGGTAATGAAATCCTTAAGCCTAGGCAGAAACCTAGTTGCGTTGAGTGCACTGAGGAAGATAAGAAATCAGATGAAGTCACTAGGGAGAAATTGAACAAGAAGCTAGAAAATCCTGAGTGTAAAAAGAATAACATAACATTCAAACCTCATGATTACACTAAGGAAAACTGGATCTCCTTAAACAAGTTTAAGCCTCAGACACTTCTAACACCTGAACAAGTGTTCTGGAAAAAGGATATGGATATGCAAAAAGCTGAAAATCTTGTTGAAACGAATCCCCCTTGTAGGAAATTGCCTCGTGCAACTGTGTATCCTCATAATACACCAATGCACTTAGTTCCTAGATCTATTACCACTAATAGCAGGACCTTAATCAGCCTATATGTTGTTTATCAGCTGTTTGTTGATTTTGAGAAAACGTGTAAGAAAAGAATCACACCGACATGGATAACTAAGGGGGAAAGGGGCTTTGAGCAAACCAAAGAATGTTATTTAACCGAGGTCATGCCTTTCTTTAAACAATTAAAAGGTCAATTTGAGAGTCTTAAAATTGGAATAAACACTGATATTAAAGAAATGGAAAAGGAATTTGATGCAATGATTGTCGAGGTCAATGATTATGAACGGGAACTTAAATATAATGAAATTGAAAGGAAGAATCTGCATATATTAAATGAGAACTTGATTTCTCAATGTGTTGCTCAAGATGTGTTTTACGTTGCTACAAATTCTTCTATTACTGCATCTCAATTTCATGAATTATCTGTTGCTTTGAAAGTTTCCCATGATCGTGTAATTGAGCTTGAAACAACGAATTCAAAATTGCATGAGAAAATCGAAAAGGATGATCATGATAACCTGGTTAGACATTTTTCAAAATTAGAAGTTGAACATCTTGCTTTGCAATTAAAATATCAACATCTCAAAGAAAATGTTAAAACCTCAAATATCAAGACATCCTCTGATGTTCTTGAGTTTGATGAAGTTTTTGAAATTAGCAAACATGATGAACAAATTCGAGCTCATTATAACACGATCAAAAGATTGAAAACCCAAATCTCTCAATTAAAGGGTGAAAAGACCAATGTGACTGGCTCCCAAATGCCTCCTCCTTTAGATTCTCAGAATTCTCAAATGTTTCATCTTCAAAACTTAGTAAATGCATTACAAAAGAAAAACGAGAGCTTTCTAGAAGAAAATGAAAAGGTTAAACGTCATTTCAATGAGTTATTTGAATCAATAAAGGTCACTCGTAATAAAAATAACGAACAAATAGCTTCATTGCAAAAGGAAATTGAGAATCTGAAGAGCCAGGTAAAAGGGAAAATGCCAATGACCAATGGGGAGTATGATGGATCAAAGGTACCTGTTTGTAATAAATATGCTTTGTCTGTGAAATATGTTCCTCCTCATCTTAGGAACAATAAACTTGATATTCAAACATATTTCTCATCCCTTAAGGATTGTCTAGAATGTCTCCGTGAGATTGTTGAAGAGGATAAGTTAGAGAAACCACTTGATAATGCAATTGGGCATGCATGCTTATATGCCAAACGATCTCAAGAAATTCTAGAATGCCTAATCACAATATGCCCTAAGTCCTTAGGTGAGAGAGTTAATCCTTTGATTCCGTGTTCTATGCCTAGTGCCAAGTATGATATCCATTCGATGCCCAATGTTTTGAATGTGAACTGTAGTAGGTCAGATTCCAGATCTATTAGTGTTAAGAAAGTGAACCTTAGTGTGCCTGCATGTAGTTCAGATCCCAGCACATCTAAACAGGAGATGCAAAGAGTAGCAAAACCAACTAATGTTCCCATTCCCTCTACAGGAGTAATCAGTGACATTAAAGCGAGCAGCTCAAAGTCTCAAGACAATACAAGGAATGATAGGACCTCGCAAGCTAAGAATGTGCATTGGAAGAGAGTAGAAGACCAACCTAGGAACTTTAAGATTGAGTCGAATAAAACGAATCGTGTTGATTCTAGTATTAGCCATAGGCGTACTGTAATTAATTCGAATTCTGATACTATTTGCAAACCTTGTAATGATGTCTGCTTGAATTCTGTTTCTAATCATGAATGTGGTGTGAAAGCTTTGTCTAATGCTATCAAATCTCCAGTTAACATTGTTAATGCAAAATATCATGCTAAAAAGGAGAAAAGGCAAAGGCGAAAGAAAGTTAGAAAATAGTGGAAGTCCACAGGAAGAACATTTAGTAAGATAGGTTATCAATGGATACCTGTTGACCATAAGGATAATCAGTTAATGCCCACTAGAAAATGGATGCCTACTGGTAGAACTGTTCCCTTAAGAAGTGTACATACTTTGAATAGGGCAAATACGAACACTAGTACTGCATCTATTTATAATGATTCAATTGCCTCAATTTCTGATATGAATGCTTCTATGTCTGATGTGGGTGATCCAATCACTGTTACTAACCAAATGGAACCCATTCTTGCATGGGGATCCCAATTATCCAGTCATCCATTCTTGTCTGTGTTTAACTGCAGATCGTTCAAATCGTTCTGTGGTACCTAGACTCAGGCTGTTCAAAGCATATGACTGGAGATCGCTCGCGGCTCATGAACTTCGTGAGTAAATTTATCGGGACTGTTAGATTCGGAAACGACCATTTTGGAGCTATTATGGGTTATGGAGATTATGTGGTTGGAGATAGTGTAATTTCCCGGGTATACTATGTGGAAGGTCTTGGTCAAAACTTGTTCTCTGTTGGTCAATTCTGTGATTCCGATCTTGAAGTGGCTTTTCGAAAACATACTTGCTTCGTTAGAGAACTTGACGGTGTAGAATTATTAAGAGGTACTCGAGGTTCTAACCTATACACCATCTCTATCGATGACATGATGAAGTCTTCTCCAATCTGCTTGCTGGCAAAGGCTTCTAAAACAAAGTCTTGGTTATGGCATCGTCGTCTCAATCACTTGAACTTCGGCACCATAAACAACCTCTCCAGAAAGGATCTTGTCAGAGGCTTACCCAGATTAAAATATGAGAAAGATCATCTTTGCTCAGCTTGTCAATTGGGAAAAAGCACGAAATATGCCCACAAACCAAAACCCACAAACTATGTAATGGAAGTTCTTCATACCCTTCATATGGATATGTGCGGTCCAATGAGAGTGCAAACTATTAATAGGAAGAGATATGTGTTAGTAGTGGTTGATGACTACTCCCGATTCACTTGGGTTACGTTTTTTAGGACAAAGGACGAAACTCCAAATGTCATCATTAAACTCATTAAACAACTTCAGATCAGACTCAACGAAACTGTTCGAATCGTCCAAACTGACAATGGAACTGAGTTTGTTAATAAAGTACTCAATGGATTTTATGAAAATGTTGGAATCAGTCCTCAAAGAAGTGTTCCACGATCTCCCAACAGAACGATGTAGTTGAAAGACGAAATCGAACTCTTGTGGAAGCCGCTAGAACAATGCTAATTTATTTGAAGGTTCCAATGTTTCTATGGGCTGAAGCCATTGCCACTGCCTGCTACACCCAAAATCGTTCCCTTATTCACACCTCTCATGGAAAAACTCCATATGAACTTGTTCATAAACGAAAACCTGATCTATCCTATCTTCGTGTGTTTGGGGCTTTGTGCTATCCAACAAATGACGGTCAAGATTTAGGTAAATTAAGAGCTAAAGCAGACATTGGAGTTTTTGTAGGCTATGCACCAAACAAGAAGGGTTACCGAATCTACAACAAAAGAACTCGAGATATCATGGAAACAATTCACGTCACGTTCGATGAGCTGTCCGGGAAAATGGCTCCAGGACAATCCGGTTCTGGACCCGCACTTCAAAATAGTCCCATTGGTTCATCCCTTGTACCAATTTCCTCTCCAGCAACTCCATATGTACCTCCATCTGAAGATGTTTTGAAGAAATTGTTTGATCCAATGTTGATGAACATTATGAGCCAAGTGCCACTGATCTATCAACTCCAACAACAGAGGCTGCTCCTATCTCTGTCAATGAAGTCAACTCTTCAGTTTCAATATCATTAAGTCAAGAAGCGCCTGCTGCTGATCACTCTGTCTCATCAACAAATCATCAATCATCGAATGTACATCATGGAATTGTCTCTGGCACCAATGATGAAGTTAATCCCTTTGCTACTCCCGAAGATGCTCCATTTGAAAACATCTTTGCCCCTGAACCAACACCTGAACCATCTTCATCAGGGGATATAAACTCTGCTACATCAGTCCTTCAACAACAACCACACGAACACCTTAGAAAATGGACACATGACCATCCATTGGATAACATCATTGGGAATCCTTCTCGTCCTGTATCAACTCGAAAACAATTAGCTACTGATGCCTTATGGTGCTTCTTCAACTCAGTACTCTCTAAGATCGAACCAAAAGATGTTAAAACTGCAATGTCTGAGGACAGCTGGTTTAATGCAATGCAAGAAGAAATTCATGAGTTTGATCGTCTAGATGTATGGGAATTAGTACCTGCTCCTGATTGTGCAATGATCATTGCTCTCAAGTGGATCTTCAAAGTGAAGCTTGATGAGCACGATGATGTTCTGAAAAATAAGGCACGGTTAGTGGCTAAAGGTTATCGTCAGGAAGAAGGTATCGACTTTGAGGAATCTTTTGCTCCTGTTGCACGTATCGAAGCCATCAGAATCTTCTTGGCTAATGCTGCTAGCAAAAACATGGTAGTTTATCAGATGGATGTGAAAATCGCCTTTCTTAATGGAGATCTTAAATAAGTGGTATTCGTCAGCCAGCCAGAAGGTTTTGTGAATCCAGAGCATCCTACTCATGTCTATCGCTTGAAAAAGGCCCTTTACGGTTTGAAGCAAGCTCCAAGGGCATGGTATGATACGCTATCAAAATTTCTTCTATCTATCGGATTCAGCAAAGGAGCAGTTGATCCAACATTGTTCACTAGAAAGTCAGGCAAACATTTAATTCACGTTCAAATTTATGTTGATGATATTATTTTTGCCTCGACTGACCCAAATGAATGTGACCGTTTTTCTATGGAGATGGGCTCCAAATTTCAAATGTCAATGATTGGACAAATGTCATTTTTCTTGGGATTACAAATTTCACAAAGTCCCGGAGGCTTTTTTATAAATCAATCAAAATACGCTAATGAAATATTAAAGAAATTTGGATTTACCTCCAGTGACCCTGTTGACACTCCTATGGTGGAGCGTACAAAACTGGATGAGGACCACTCAGGGATCATAGTAGATCAAACGAAATATCGTAGTATGATTGGATCCCTGATGTACCTCACAACCAGCAGATCAGACATTTTGTTCGTTGTATGCATGTGTGCTAGATACCAGGGTAAGCCTACTAAAAAGCACCTTGAAGCGGTTAAACGGGTCTTTCGGTATCTCCAAGGAACCATTAATATGGGACTTTGGTATCCGAAGGACTCCGGTATGTCACTAACGGCCTATGCAGATGCTGACCATGCAGGATGTCAAGATACACGTCGAAGCACGTCAGGTGGTGCTCAATTTTTAGGTGATAAACTTGTAAGCTGGTCTTCAAAGAAACAAATGAGCACTTCCATATCCTCTACAGAGGCTGAATACATAGCCATGTCATCGTGTTGTGCTCAAATCTTATGGATGAGATCCCAATTATCTGACTATGGCTTTGTATTCAACAAAGTTCCTATGTACTGTGATAACAAAAGTGCCATTGCTCTCTGCTGCAACAATGTTCAACACTCTAGAGCAAAGCACATCGACATTCGACATCACTTCATCAGGGAACAAGTTGAAAATGGTGTGGTTGAACTATACTTCGTAAGGACTGAATATCAACTAGCAGACATCTTCACCAAAGCTCTTTCTCGAGAACGCTTTGAGTTTATTCTTCCACGACTAGGCTTAAAAAGCCTTCAACCAGAAACGCTCAAACGTCTTCAGGAAGACGTCGAGGAGTAAAGGTGTTCGACTCTATCTTTTCTTTGTATATATCTTCTCAAAAACCAAATACAAAAATATAAAACTAACAAAACGAAAATAGAAAAATATAAAACTTTTCAAAATCCATAAAAATCAGAAAATCTTGAAAATCTTCAAAAAATATTGTTTATTTATCATGTTTTTCTTGTCGGTTCGATAACATCTATGGACTTTGAGTTGCCACTCAAAGAATGGCACGGGTCTCTAGATGAAGTTCGAATCTTAAAAAAAAAAAAAAAAAAAAAAAAAACGAGATGGAGAAAAATGTTTGTTATTGTCATTTCAGACAGTAACCCGCTTTTCAAAGAAAGAACAGAGCCATGTTTTATCATGTTTTCAAATTTCATGCTCTGATTCTATAAACATTTATCTGCTGAAAACTAATTGCTTTGCAATATAACTCGGACTCTATTTTTGATAATCATCTGGTCTTATTTGTCAAAATATCTATCTCTCAATCAACAACCTATGTCATTGATTGAGGGGGAGAATGATTTCAAGTAAATCAAAAAGTTATTTGTCATTCAATTGTTTTCAAAAGATAATCATGCATGTTTAATCAATGGAGTTTAAAGTCTTAAAATCTGATCATTATCAGTTAAAACGCTTTCATTATCAAGTCACAATTCTCCTTAAAAAGCTTTCAAAATCAATTTAAATCTACAGAGATCACAAATCTCAAATGATTTGATAATTGTGATCAGGGGAGAATTTGTGATTTAAATTGGATTTAAACTGATAAATCGGTAAATGGTTTTATAAGGATGTACAAACTCTCCTTCCCACATGTGCCAAACGATTTCAATTTTTCCATGCACATGTTGAGGGGGAGCATTTATCTTAAACCACAAAGATTTGAAATGTGATCAATGTGCAGGTTCCCTCTAGTATGTGCAAAACTCTTTCAAAACTTAAGGCACATATTGAGGGGGAGCAAGCTTATGAAAACCTCATCCTTCCCTTATATGCTTTATCTACTTGATTTGATTAGGGAAGTAATGTTGATATATTTTAGAAAATAGTAATCAAAGAAGTTTATTCTGTCTCTTGCCTCCGTGTGCAAAACGATTTCAAATACTTGATGCACATGTTGAGGGGGAGCTCTTGTTCTAAAAATATCAAAAACAATTCAGGTACAAAATGCTTTGATAATATATCTTAAGTATCTGGATTGATTTTCAAATGGTTTTCAATTGGTTTCAATGGCAGATGAACAATACCAAATAGACCGACCAACTTTACTTTATGTATGGTGATATAAGGATGATAAGGTTAGGTATTTGTTCCCATGATCCGCCAGAACCGGAGGGATCTACCCAGGGACAATCCAATATATAGTGTAGAAGTCCTTAGGTATATTGAAAAAAGGAGAAAAATGAGATATGGGAAGAGTGCGGACTGAGACTGAGCGAGTACTAGAATAAACCCAACAAGGTTCTTTCTATGAAGTCTCGATAAGCACTGAAGGGGTTGAAGAATGAAAAAGAATTGAATGAGAAAAGGGTGAAAACAAATAGCCCTCCAATTATTCAACCTTAGGGCAGATACCGGGTTCAATTCATATGCTATTGGTGGTTCCGAGGTAACATCGGTATTGAAGACAAGACGTCATGGACCTAGTGACGCACTGCACTTCAACTTCCCAAGCTACTCAAGTTCCTCTTAAAAGGGCTTGTTTCATTCTCACGGGGAGCCAACATAATCTATCGACTTTCTCTTAGAGATTGTTGATATTGAAGAAGGAGACCCTCTCCCTAGTCTCCGATATAGGATCCAAATATGCACAAATTGAGTCTAAAACCACGAGATCATCAATAAATCTCATTAAGACACTGTCTATGAAGACTCTCTGTTTCACACAATGTGGAAAGGGAGATTACATCTTATGAGTCCTACGCATTATCCTTGTGGTATTGCCAGAACATCTGAGTGATATGCTAAATATTCACGATGAAGATGGAAATCCTTCTAGAGCCAACATCAAACAAGCTCTTGGTGGGTGACATGTGAGATCTTTTCTAAATATCAAGCTTGTGACAACTGGATAGAAACGATGGGGCGATTCATTCTTGAATCAACCTTGGTCCAGGAAATAGATTGACGGATACCTTTGAAAAACCGGTCGTTGTGCTTAAAAACTCTTTTCTTTAGCACATCGACTGTGTACTAATATTTCAAAATAAAAGGTGTTTATGATTGATAATTGATTTTCATTAAAACCTTCGTTGTATTGCAAAAACAATTTCTATTGTGCGGTACACGATTGTTTTTCAAATATCTTTTCATCAATCAGTGAATCTCAATTCGCTGGTTCACTCACTCCGTGTTGTCTTCTTTGAGACGTTCCGGTTTGAGAACAGCTAGAGCAGCTGCGAAACCCTGTCAAGGAAATTCTTAGGAATTATACCTGATCACAGGCAGTACTTGTACTGATCAACGGGGAACTATGGGCCGTGTACCTCAATTCAACGAAAGTGGTCAAAGACACTTTCGTGTGTTTTATTGATAACTGCTTTATGCAGGAACACCCGACGATTGCAGCTGATCAGAATAAAGCGGTCAATCCATAGCCGCATGCTCACTCAACACATTCATCTATAAAATATCATGATAAGTGCATCAATGACTCTGATATTTTCACTCCATGCTTCTGCTACGCTGCTGCAAATATCATGAATCAGCTAAAGCTTTCGCTACTCTGATAAGAAGATGTCATGATCCAGAATGTGAGCATGTCGGTCCAAATGTCACAACATCACATACTATCAACACCAAAATGGAAGAGTCAGAGATTTATGGTTGCTGATAATCTCAAAGCTGGTTCAAATACTCTAACATCACGTGGATTAGTTTAAGACCTCCACTCGAAGTTTCAATACATGCAGAACATGATGAATCAAAGACTACGAGCTAAAGAACAAATGTGCTTAATCAAAGAAACCAAGAACAACGAAATGTCATATCAGTTTGTAATCATTGTAAGTTGAGGTGACCTCCCTTAGGGGGAGATTGTTGGGATTTAGTAAATCCAGTACTTAAAGTGTCGGTCACCTCAAGTATGTATACTCATTAGAAAGCTCGTAGTCGCAGTAATTCAGTGTTAGTATTTAGATTACTTTGTAACACCGTGGAGGATGGACGGGTCTTTACCCACTGTATGCCTGATCCACAGCCTAATAGAGGCGTCTAAGCTTGTACCCTATAAATACCCTTTGCCCTCCAAGGCAAAGGGTTGGAGCTTTCATAATGCATTTTTCTTTGTCTCTCTAAAGTTCCCATCCTCTCCCACTTTCTCTCTCTAAACCTTATCTCTTTACACCTAACTTGTGATAAACCAAGATCCTACACGAATGTGCGTAGACTACACATATATTAACAAAGCCTGTCCGAAGGACGCTTATAAGGGTTACCATCAGATACAAATGGCAGAAGAGGACGAAGAGAAGACAACCTTTTTCACAGGAAAAGGCGTTTATTGTTACAAAAAGATGCCTTTTGGTTTAAAAAATGCAGGTGCCACCTACTAACGTTTAGTGGACAAAGCCTTCCACAAGCAGATAGGTAGGAATCTAGAGGCGTACGTAGATGATATGGTCATCAAGAGTAGAACGGAGGAGGACATGCTCTCCGACATCAAGGAAACCTTCGACCAGCTTCGCGCCATCAACATGAAGTTAAACCCCAAGAAATGTTCCTTCGGTGTGGAAGAAGGACCATTTTTGGGGCATCTGATCACCAAGCAAGGTATTAAGGCCAATCCTACGAAGGTTAAGGCCATCACGGATTTGCAGCCTCCTAAGTCCCTAAAGGAAGTACAAAGTCTGAACAGAAAGCTAGCAGCCCTCAGCAGGTTCTTATCGAAGGGTGCAGACAGATCTTTGCCATTCTTCAAGACACTCAAAGGATGCACGGATAAAAAGACGTTCCAGCAGAGTACGGATGCAGAAGCTGCCTTCCAAAAGCTCAAGGATTTCATGGCTATTCTACCTACACTTACTGCCCCAATCAAAGGCGAAGTGTTGTTTATGTACATCGCAGCCTCCTTCGAAAGCATCAGTGCTGTGTTATTGGCAGAAAGGGAAAAAAAAGCAAATCCCTATCTACTTCGTTAGCAGGGTCCTACAGGGAGCTGAGCTAAATTATCCATCATTGGAGAAGCAAATTTTGGCCTTGGTCCATGCTGCGAGACGCCTTCGAAGGTACTTCCAAGCTCACCCCATAACCGTACTTACTGACAAACCCATTAAGCAGATACTTTCGAAGTCGGAGAAATCGGGAAGGATAGCTAAATGGGCTATCGAGCTAGGAGAGCACGAAATTGAATACAAGGGTAGAAACTCGGTCAAAGGGCAAATATTGGCAGACATCTTAGCAGAAACACCCTCCGAACCAAAGCATGACACAAAGGTTGCTGAAAAGAAGCCTGATAAGGCGGTCGAAGGGTGGAAACTTTATACTGACGGAGCCTCCAGCTCCGACGGTTCTGGCGCAGGTATCATGCTTGTTGACCCCAAAGGGAAGGAGTACACTTATGCACTCCGCTTTGAATTCGATGCTACAAACAATGAAGCAGAGTACGAAGCCTTGCTAGCAGGCCTCCGATTGGCCAAGGACATGGAGGTAGAAGACTTGGCTATTTTCGTTGACTCGCAACTGGTGGCCAACCAGATAAAAGGCTCCTACGAGGCGAGACAACCTGTGATCAAGCAATACCTGGATAAGGCCAAGGAAATGCTCGAAGGGTTTACATCCTACAACATAGAGCATGTTCGGAGAAATCAAAACAAGAAGGCGGACGCACTTAGCAAACTGGCATCAATGGCATTTGCTCATTTAACTAAAGAAGTTCTGGTCGAAGTGTTGGCAGATAGGTCCATCGTCCGAAAGGAGGTGTCTGATGTAATACAGGAGGAAGACTCAAATTGGATGACTCCAATTAGAGAATATCAGAAATTAGCTCGAACAGTCCGCATCAAAGCACCATAGTACAGAATCATGGAGAACTATCTATACCGAAGATCCTTTCTGTCCCCATGGCTTCGTTGTGTAGGACCTAGGCAAGCCGCCAACATCATTCAAGAAGTACATAAAGGATCATGCGGGCTTCACGCAGGACACCGCTCCGTTGTTTCTAAAATCATGAGGATCGGATATTACTGGCCTTCGATGCACAGGGACGCTGTCGAAATCATTCAGAAGTGTGAAGCCTGTCAAGTTCACTCAAGGGTTCCAAGGCTACCAAAACAAGATATGACCTCTGTGACGTCCGCATGGCCCTTCAGCCAATGGGGGATACACATCGTAGGTCCTATGCCAATTGCTCCAGGAGGAGTAAAGTTCTTGGTTGTAGCCATCGATTACTTCACTAAATGGGTGGAAGCGAAGCCTTTGGCATCCATCACAGGAAGGCACATGGAAAAGTTTGCGTGGGAGCATATTATCTGTCGGTTCGGAGTACCTCACATCATCATTTCATATAATGGGAAGCAGTTCGCCGAAGGGGTATTCCCAGTGTTTTGCAGAGGCCTGAATATCAAACAATCCTTCACTTCCGTCTACCATCCTCAAGGTAACGGACAAGTGGAAGTTACTAACAGGGACATTATACAAGGAATAGAACGAAGTCTGGGATACAATCACCACGGTTGGGTAGATGAGCTACCTCAAGTACTTTGGGCTCACAGAACGCATACAAAGTCAAGTCACGGAGAGACACCTTTTAGCTTGACATATGGCATGGAATCCGTCATCCCTTCGGAAGTAAGTGTCGAAACAGAAAGGGTCATGACCTTCGAAGCAGCAGATAACGAAGAAAGACTCCGTAGTAACCTAGACCTACTCTAAGAACGAAGGGAAATAGCCTCAATCAGAGAGGCTATTCATAAGCAAAAGATTGAAAGGTACTACAACAGTCGGGTTCGGCCTTCGACCTTTAAACCAGGGGAATACGTCCTCTGAATCAACAGCGCAAGTAAAGCTGAGTACCAGGGTAAACTAAGACCTACATGGGAAGGGCCCTACATTATTAAGGAAGCATATGGCAACGGAGCCTACAAGCTGGATACTTTGGATGGAGACGCTATTGATAGAACCTGGAATGGCACTACCCTTCGTAAGTTCTACGTATGAAGCTTACAATGTCTGAGGACATTTTTTTTTTGCTTTCAGTCAATGTATTTGCATTCTTCTCACTTGGGGAAAGAAGCATTAATGGTAGGCGTCTAGTATTCATTTTTTTAAATGATGTAATCCTCCCTACCCACTTAATGATATAACGCATTTCCCTCAAATCTCTTGTTTCGTTCAATACAACAAAGATTTGCCCACCAAGTCGCTTTATAAGTTTCAATGTCGAAGGGATGTACAAAGACTAACAACATGTCTTGCTCATATGCATAACATCCATCTCAACTTCACATTAACTTTCCTATATGGCCTTAAGGTATTTTAAGCCTTTCGCTGCCCAAAGGATTAAGATGGAGTGGGTCGCGACCCTCTGTCAGCAGTCAAATTATACGATTGCTAATATTCTTGGTGAAGTAACTACATACAATGAGGCTATGCATCTACCATACACCTTAGGTTGTAAAATTTTTTTTACGCAAGTAAAATAAAAAGAGAAGAATCAAACATGGAAAAATACAAGCCCTAGTAGATTTAATGTAGATTAATGACTAGTTTAACTAGTCTAAACAGGCCGTAGCCTTAACGATCCAACCAAAGAAAACATTGTCTTAGGCCGTAGCCTACATCACACATACCAAATGTTAATTGTTTCATCAGGCACGAAGACTGGAAAGGAACATGGATAAATTGTTTCAAACAGGGTACATACCACCCTGGGGATCAAATTACAACCACATGGTTGCCTTCATCAAACTTTGGAATGAGTAGGATCAGCTGAACCTGGGGAGGGAGCCTTGGGTGATGGAGTCTTCTTAGAGGGAGACGGAGGCTGGACTTTCCTTGGCTTCTTGGCCAGCAGGTCCTCAATAGAGGCCGCTGGGTCCTTCGTCACATCTGTAAGGAAAGGGAACTCTAAAGTAGTTAAGTGATTACCTGCATCATCATACTCTTTCTCATGAGTTGCCCTGTAGTAAGGAACTTCCTCCAGCTTCACCGGTTCCTCCGTCGCAGCTATCTCCTCCAAAGTGGTACACTTGCCATGGAATATGGCCGCATTCACCAGGTTCCCAATTGCAATCCCCACATCATCGCTATGGTAAAGTTCCATAGCAACATAGGGGATCACCTTGGTTACCAAGTCCACCCTATCCTTCTTCAGCATCTTCAGACGAAGGTTTAATCCATCTACCTTTTCTCTGAGCTTGATCTGTTGGTCAGGCAACTTCGCCCTCTCTTGTTCAAGGCCTCCACACTTGGATGAAAGAACAGATATCTGCTCTTTATAGCCTACGACCATTGAGCCTTCGACAGTTAGCCTGCTGCATTCAGCCTCGCTTGTTGCCAGTTGACCTTTGAGCTTTTCATTCTCAGCTCTGAGATATTACACCAAGGGGTTCTTGTCAAAATACTCCAAGGCATCCTCACACTTCTTCTCCATGTCTGCATACTTCTGATCCCTAGCCTTCTCCCTTCTCAGCATAACATCCATTTCTTCTCGAGCTTTGGTGACAGCACGGAGCAGTTCCCTTGTCCTAGCATTGAGTTGGTTGTATAGCGTGCACTGTCGGACATAACTTTTGTCATGAAGGTCGCAGAACCTTTCTATGGACATGTTGTCCATCACCCCCTTCCACTTGGGTGGGATTACATGGCTCACGAGTTGGTGACGAGCTAGGGGAGAGGGAAGTTCTTTCGTATCAGGAAGTCCTGCAACATATATAAATTTGTTAATATATTATTACTGGTACCTAATTTTTGTTCACAGGTAATAAACATTACCATGGGTATCATCACTGTTGGGCCCTTCGATGGCTGGAAATTCCACAGCCTTACCCTGGGTACTCTTTTGCCGGGTAGTTCGAGAGGGAGGAGTAGGTAGGATGAGCTTCCTCTTCGAAGCGGACTTCATAGCTTTTGCACTTGCACCTTTCCTACTTTGGACCCTCTCACCTATGCCGGACGGTCCTACGATGGCCAACTGTCCTTCGGAGACTGGTTCATCAGAGTCAGCAACATTCTCCACAAGTTGGTCTTCCACATCTATGAGATCCTTTGACGGAGGAGCAGAGGATACATGCTCGATGGGCTGGGCTTCCACATCATTGTTATTTATGGACACTGACGGGGAGCTCACGTCATAACTCGTCTCTTGGGGATTCTTTGGAATGAAGCTCACCTCCTTGGCACCACCAGCTACCACAAAGTTTCTGAATGACATTTCTGCGCGAAGGAGCAAATAAGATAAATATCAGAAAGATACGTTTTTATTTCTTATTTTAATCAAAAAAATACATACTTTCTCGATCACGTCATAACTCGTCTCTTGGGGATTCTTTGGAATGAAGCTCATCTCCTTGGCACCACCAGCTACCACAAAGTTTCTGAATGATATTTCTGCACGAAGGAGCAAATAAGATAAATATCAGAAAGATAAGTTTTTATTTCTTATTTTAATCAAAAAAATACATACTTTCTCGATCACACATAATCTCAGGTACCAAAGGAGATCCCTCCCATCTTTCAGCAATGCCAGCCATGAAAAGAATTGGCTCAGGGAATGTTTGGCAATCAGCTGGATGACGAGCCAAACGCTGATACAAAGGGTTCCTTCTCACAGTATAGGGCAAGGGATCGTTGAACCTTTTTTCGTCATATTGAAAGTCTAGGTTTAACAATGCAGAGTATGTCGGAGGGATAATGGTGTTTTGGATATAAAAGAATTTGCCTTTCCAGTTCCTGATGTTCGTAAAAGGCCTATCTATGAGAATGGGCACATCCCTTTCACCCCTCTTAGCCAAGGTCAACCAATCTCCTCCCGGGTATAGATTCAGAAAACCCCTAAGCACAGTCAATTATGGTTCGAACCCATAAGCTTTGCACATCACAATGTATGTCGTAAGCTTGGCTAGGCCAAAAGGGTTGAACCTAGAAATGTGTACCTCATAGTACCGGAGGAATTCTAAAATCAAAGGGTGCAATGGTATCCTAAGGTTGGAGGTGGTGAATGCATGGGTATACAGGCCTACATAGTTTTCGGGGGCATCAAATATCCCTTGATTTCTACTAGGTAACATGATTTTATGTTCTTTTGGAATGGGGTAATCGATGAGGAACGCTTTGAGCTCCTCCCTTGTCAAGGTGCAACCTTTTTGTTTGATTACAAAATTTTTATTGGTAGACATTGATCCTTCTAAAATCCACAATAACGTATTTGAAAAACAGATACGAATGAACACTTTACCTTGTTTGATCGAAAGCTTGATCGGAAGAGGTTTTAGTAGGTGAAAAACTTGGGCGAGAGATAAAATTATGTTAGGGTTTTACTGTTTTTACATTTTATATACCCCTACATATGTTAAATCTCGGCCCTACACGTGTTATGACTTATCCCCTTACCACCAGATTTCAAAACTCTTTTAAATTTTGAAATGACGTTTTCTTTTACCGAGGAAAAGGGGTGGTTAGGATAAATGTTTGCATTAATTACAGTCAATAGGTGCAAGACTTTTCATCTTCGTTCGTTTTTGGTGACGAAGGGGAAGTTTCGTTTCTATTTCTGAGTCGTAAGCAATATTTCTTGTTTGTACATATCACTTTCGACTTGGGGGCTTGATGACGTACCCTCTGATCAGGTCGAAGGACCCCCTTCGGCCTCAGTCGAATTTGCATTACGAAGACCCAAGTCTTTATTCATAAGTCATTGGTGGCGTAAAACCATTCATCATTGACATGGTTACCAGTTGGGAATCCGCCAGCCGAAGGCCTATGCCCTTCGGTGTCTTCTCTTGAAGATGCCAAGACAAAGAAGAACCTTTACTTGGTCTTCCCCCCACGTTTCCACTATTTCCTTAGCTTCCCCGCCAAGTCCGAGATAGTGGGGATGAAGCCCTAGCGGTTACCACAAATCAGGGGACGCCCCCCCCCCCCCCATGATCTCCTAAACGTGTGCTAACACTCTCCAAGCTATTTTCATCACCTATAAATAGGTTGGACGAGTCATTTCAATGGTATGTTCATTCAACACAGTATTTGACATACTCCATATTATTTACAACACATATCCCAACCTCCTTTAAAGCAGAATTGGAAAAGGTACTATGGGCCAATGCAGATGTCTTTGCATGGACCTACTCTGACATGACGGGGGTCCCCAGAACTCTCACCACAGACGGAAAGCCCTTCGGCACTGAACATAAGCTCAATGAGTTCAAACATATTGAACCCATCAAGCAAAAGCGTCGAAGCCTGGCTCCTGAAAGAAGTGTCGCGGCATGCAAAGAGGTGGATGAGCTTGTAGCAGAAGGCATACTCAGGGAGGTGAAGTATCAAACTTGGGTGGCCAATCCAGTGATGGTCAAGAAGCATGATGGAGGGTGGTGAATGTGCGTAGACTTCACAGATATTAACAAAGCCTGTCCGAAGGACTGCTATCCTCTGCCAGAAATTGATTGGAAAGTAGAATCCTTGTCGGGGTTTCGGCTGAAGTGTTTTCTAGATGCTTATAAGGGTTACCATCAGATACAAATGGCGGAAGAGGACGAAGAGAAGACAACCTTATTCACAGGAAAAGGCGTTTATTATTACAAAAAGATGCCTTTAGGTTTAAAAAATGCAGGTGCCACCTACCAACATTTAGTGGACAAGGCCTTCCACAAGCAGATAGGTTGGAATCTAGAGGCGTACGTAGACGATATGGTCATCAAGAGTAGAACGGAGGAGGACATGCTCTCCGACATCAAGGAAACCTTCGACCAGCTTCGCGCCATCAACATGAAGTTAAACCCTAAGAAATGTTCCTTCGGTGTGGAAGAAGGACAATTTTTGGGGCATCTGATCACCAAGCAAGGTATTAAGGCCAATCCTACGAAGGTTAAGGCCATCACGGATTTGCAGCCTCCTAAGTCCCTAAAGGAAGTACAAAGTCTGAACAGAAAGCTAGCAGCCCTCAGCAGGTTCTTATCGAAGGGTGCAGACAGATCTTTGCCGTTCTTCAAGACACTCAAAGGATGCACGGATAAAAAGACGTTCCAGTGGAGTACGGATGCAGAAGCTGCCTTCCAAAAGCTCAAGGATTTCATGGCTATTCTACCTACACTTACTGCCCCAATCAAAGGCGAAGTGTTGTTTATGTACATCGCAGCCTCCTTCGAAAGCATCAGCGCTGTGTTATTGGCAGAAAGGGAAAAAAAGCAAATCCCTATCTACTTCATTAGCAGGGTCCTGCAGGGAGCTGAGCTAAATTATCCAGCATTGGAGAAGCTAATTTTGGCCTTGGTCCATGCTGCGAGACGCCTTCGAAGGTACTTACAAGCTCACCCCATAACCGTACTTACTGACAAACCCATTAAGCAGATACTTTCGAAGCCGGAGAAATCGGGAAGGATAGCTAAATAGGCTATTGAGCTAGGAGAGCACGAAATTGAATACAAGGGTAGAAACTCGGTCAAAGGGCAAATATTGGCAGACATCTTAGCAGAAACACCCTCCGAACCAAAGCATGACACAAAGGTTGCTGAAAAGAAGCCAGATAAGGTGGTCGAAGGGTGGAAACTTTATACTGAAGGAGCCTCCAGCTCCGACGGTTCTGGAGCAGGTCTCATGCTTGTTGACCCCAAAGGGAAGGAGTACACTTATGCACTCCGCTTTGAATTCGATGCTACAAACAATGAAGCGGAGTACGAAGCCTTGCTAGCAGGCCTCCGATAGGCCAAGGACATGGAGGTAGAAGACTTGGCTATTTTCGTTGACTCGCAACTGGTGGCCAACCAGATAAAAGGCTCCTACGAGGCGAGACAACCTATGATCAAGCAATACCTGGATAAGGCCAAGGAAATGCTCGAAGGGTTTACATCCTACAACATAGAGCATGTTCGGAGAAATCAAAACAAGAAGGCGGATGCACTTAGCAAACTGGCATCAATGGCATTTGCTCATTAAAACTAAAGAAGTTTTGGTCGAAGTTTTGGCAGATAGGTCCATCGTCCGAAAGGAGGTGTCTGACGTAATACAGGAGGAAGACTCAAATTGGATGACTCCGATTAGAGAATATCTAAGAAGTGGTATACTGCCGGAAGATCAGAAATTAGCTCGAAAGGTCCGCATCAAAGCACCACAGTACTGAATCATGGAGAACTATCTATACCGAAGATCCTTTCTGTCCCCATGGCTTCGTTGTGTAGGACCTAGGCAAGCCGCCAACATCATTCAAGAAGTACATGAAGGATCCTGCGGGCTTCACGCAGGACACCGCTCCGTTGTTTCTAAAATCATGAGGATCAGATATTACTGGCCTTCGATGCACAGGGACGCTGTCGAAATCATTCAGAAGTGTGAAGCCTGTCAAGTTCACTCAAGGGTTCCAAGGCTACCAAAACAAGATATGACCTCTGTGACGTCCGCATGGCCCTTCAGCCAATGGGGGATACACATCGTAGGTCCTATGCCAATTGCTCCAGGAGGAGTAAAGTTCTTGGTTGTAGCAATCGATTACTTCACTAAATGGGTGGAAACGAAGCCTTTGGCATCCATCACAGGAAGGCACATGGAAAAGTTTGCGTGGGAGCATATTATATGTCGGTTCGGAGTACCTCACATCATCATTTCAAATAATGGGAAGCAGTTCGCCGAAGGGGTATTCCCAGTGTTTTGCAGAGGCCTGAATATCAAACAATCCTTCACTTCCGTCTACCATCCTCAAGGTAACGGACAAGTGGAAGTTACTAACAGGGACAGTATACAAGAAATAGAACAAATTCTGGGACACAGTCACCACGGTTGGGTAGATGAGCTACCTCAAGTACTTTGGGCTCACAGAACGCATACAAAGTTAAGTCACGGAGAGACACCTTTTAGCTTGACATATGGCACGGAATCCGTCATCCCTTCGGAAGTAAGTGTCGAAACAGAAAGGGTCATGAACTTCGAAGCAACAGATAACGAAGAAAGACTCCGTAGTAACCTAGACCTACTCTAAGAACGAAGGGAAATAGCCTCAATCAGAGAGGCTATCCATAAGCAAAAGATTGAAAGGTACTACAACAGTCGGGTTCGGCCTTGGACCTTTAAACCAGGGGAATACGTCCTCCGACTCAACAGCGCAAGTAAAGCTAAGTACCAAGGTAAACTAGGACCTACATGGGAAGGGCCCTACGTTATTAAGGAAGCATATGGCAACGGAGCCTACAAGTTGGAAACCCTGGATGGAGACGCTATTGATAGAACTTGGAATGGAACTACCCTTCGTAAGTTCTACGTATGAAACTTACAAATTCTTAGGACATTTCTTATTTTTTGCTTTCAATCAATGTATTTGCATTCTTCTCACTTGGGGAAAGAAGCATTAATGGCAGGCGTCTAGTATTCATTTCTTAAAAAGATGTAATCCTCCCTACCCACTTAATGATATAACGCATTTCCCTCAAATCTCTTGTTTCGTTCAATACAACAAAGATTTGCCCACCAAGTCGCTTTATAAGTTTCAATGTCGAAGGGATGTACAGAGACTAACAACATGTCTTGCTCATATGCATAACATCCATCTCAACTTCACATTAACTTTCCTATATGGCCTTAAGGTATTTTAAGCCTTTCGCTGCCCAAAGGATTAAGATGGAGTGGGTCGCGACCCTCTGTCAGCAGTCAAATTATACGATTGTTAATATTCTTGGTGAAGTAACTACACACAATGAGGCTATGCATCTACCATACGCCTTAGGTTGTAAATTTTTTTTACGCAAGTAAAATAAAAAGAGAAGAATCACACATGGCAAAATACAAGCCCTAGTGGCTTTAATGTAGATTAATGACTAGTTTAACTAGTCTAAACAGGCCATAGCCTTAACGATCCAACCAAACAAAGCATTGTCTTAGGCCGTAGCCAAAATCACACATACCAAATGTTAATTGTTTCATCAGGCACGAAGCCTGGAAAGGAACACGGACAAATTGTTTTAAACATGGTACATACCACCCTGGGGATCAAATTACAACCACATGGTTGCCTTCATCAAACTTTGGAATGAGTAGGATCAGCTGAACCTGGGGAGGGAGCCTTGGGTGATGGAGTCTTCTTAGAGGGAGACAGAGGCTGGACTTTCCTTGGCTTCTTGGCCAGCAGGTCATCAATAGAGGCCGATGGGTCCTTCGTCACATCTGTAAGGAAAGGGAACTCTAAAGCAGTTAAGTGATTACCTGCATCATCATACTCTTTCTCATGAGTTGCCCTGTAGTAAGGAACTTCCTCCAGCTTCACCGGTTCCTCCGTCGCAGCTATCTCCTCCAAAGTGGTACACTTTCCATGGAATATGGCCGCATTCACCTTGGTTACCAAGTCCACCCTATCCTTCTTCAGCATCTTCAGACGAAGGTTTAATCCATCTACCTTTTCTCTGAGCTTGATCTCTTGGTCAGGCAACTTCGCCCTCTCTTGTTCAAGGCCTCCACACTTGGATGAAAGAACAGATATCTGCTCTTTATAGCCTACGACCATTGAGCCTTCGACAGTTAGCCTGCTGCATTCAGCCTCGCTCGTTGCCAGTTGACCGTTGAGCTTTTCATTCTCAGCTCTGAGATCTTGCACCAAGGGGTTCTTGTCAATATCCTCCAAGGCATCCTCACACTTCTTCTCCAGGTCTGCATACTTCTGATCTCTAGCCTTCTCCCTTCTCAGCATAACATCCATTTCTTCTCGAGCTTTGGTGACAGCACGGAGCAGTTCCCTTGTCCTAGCATTGAGTTGGTTGTCTAGCATGCACTGTCGGACATAACTTTTGTCATGAAGGTCGCAGAGCCTTTCTATGGACATGTTGTCCATCACCCCCTTCCACTTGGGTGGGATTACATGGCTCACGAGTTGGTGACAAGCTAGGGGAGAGGGAAGTTCTTTCGTATCAGGAAGTCCTGCAACATATATAAATTTGTTAATATATTATTACTGGTACCTAATTTTTGTTCACAGGTAATAAACATTACCATGGATATCATCACCGCTGGGCCCTTCGATGGTTGGAAATTCCACAGCCTTACCCTGGGCACTCTTTTGCCGGGTAGTTCGAGAGGGAGGAGTAGGTAGGATGAGCTTCCTCTTCGAAGCGGACTTCATAGCTTTTGCACTTGCACGTTTCCTACTTCGGACCCTCTCACCTATGCTGGAGGGTCCTACGATGGCCAACTGTCCTTCGGAGACTAGTTCATCAGAGTCAGCAACATTCTCCACAAGTTGGTCTTCCGCATCTATGAGTTCCTTTGACGGAGGAGCAGAGGATACATACTCGATGGGCTGGGCTTCCACATCATTGTTATTTATGGACACTGACGGAGAGCCCACATCATAGCTCGTCTCTTGGGGATTCTTTGGAATAAAGCTAACCTCCTTGGCACCATCAGCTACCACAAAGTTTCTGAATGACATTTCTGCACGAAGGAGCAAATAAGATAAATATCAGAAAGATAAGTTTTTATTTCTTATTTTAATCAAAAAAAATACATACTTTCTCGATCACACATAATCTCAGGTACCAAAGGAGATCCCTCCCATCTTTCAGCAATGCCAGCCATGAATAGAATTGGCTCAGGGAATGTTTGGCAATCAGCTGGATGACGAGCCAAACGCTGATACAAAAGGTTCCTTCTCACAGTATAGGGCAAGGGATCGTTGAACCTTTTTTCGTCATATTGAAAGTCTGGGTTTAACAATGCAGAGTATGTCGGAGGGATAATGGCGTTTTGGATATAAAAGAATTTGCCTTTCCAGTTCCTGATGTTCGTAAAAGGCCTATCTATGAGAATGGGCACATCCCTTTCACCCCTCTTAGCCAAAGTCAACCAATCTCCTCCCGGGTATAGATTCAGAAAACCCCTAAGCACAGTCAATGATGGTTCGAACCCATAAGCTTTGCACATCACAATGTATGTCGTAAGCTTGGCTAGGCCAAAAGGGTTGAACCTAGAAATGTGTACCTCATAGTACCGGAGGAATTCTAAAATCAAAGGGTGCAACGGTATCCTAAGGTTGGAGGTGGTGAATGCATGGGTATACAGGCCTACATAGTTTTCGGGGGCATCAAATATCCCTTGATTTCTACTAGGTAACATGATTTTATGTTCTTTCGGAATGGGGTAATCGGTGAGGAACGCTTTGAGCTCCTCCCTTGTCAAGGTGCAACCTTGTTGTTTGATTACAAATTTTTTATTGGTAGACATTGATCCTTCTAAAATCCACAATAACGTATTTGAAAAACAGATACGAAGGAACACTTTACCTTGTTTGATCGAAAGCTTGATCGGAAGAGGTTTTAGTAGGTGAAAAACTTGGGCGAGAGATAAAATTATGTTAGGGTTTTATTGTTTTTACATTTTATATACCCCTACATATGTTAAATCTCGGCCCTAACGAAGTGTCTACTATTTCTTATTGCAGATTGGCTACAAGTTTGGCGGAGGCATATCACCCCTCATACCATTCGATCACTATCGAAGGCCTGTTCGTACGATTTATTGTACAATCACATACCTTTAATGTCAAAAAAAGTTTTGTGCGTTATAAGATAAGATAGTAAGATAATTGTGCGCTTTATGCAAAAAAGGTTAAAATAAGATAGAAACTTTACCTGAATACGAATAAAATATAAAACATGATCACACGATTTCTTTAATAAACCCATATTCAACTGAATTATGAACTCTTTTTGGATGCCTATTTAATTAATGTTTGAGTTAACTAAGAAAATGGTTAAGGCGTGGAAGAAAAATATTGTTTGCAAGGGCAAAAAGTTTTCTTTCTATATATACTTTTGCAATTATTAAGATTTTAGAAAATATATCTAAAACTTGTTGAGGTTACTAAGAGGGGGTTTTAAGGGTTAATGGTACAAAAAATATACAAACTTTTCATCTTTTACTATTGGGACAATAAACTTTTAATTTTCCTATTAAAACAAAAGACTTTCTTAATGACTCTTATTGTAACCAAAACTGACACGTGGCAACATTAATTAACCCTTAACCCAAAAAAATCATTTATACTCGTTTCATAATTCTGGGGGACCATTTTTGCCAAGTTACCAAACCTAAATACTAATATATATATAAAAAAAAACGCTTTTTATTAAACATAAAATACAAAAACGTTTTCTTCCCCAAACCTGCTACAAACCCAGCTGCTATAAACCCTAATCAATGAGTTCCTCAAGTTCAACACAATCACGCCTAGTTGGTGGTAAGATTCAATACTACTGTAACTGTAACCGTCTACTAAAGGTTCATACTTCAACCACAAGGAGGAATCCGGGCAAGAGATTTGTCAAATGTAATGATTGCAAAGTGTACGAGTTTCTTGATGAAGATCTTCATACTGAGTACTACAAAGAGTTGGTGTTTGGATTCTTTGAAAGGCAGAAACACATGAGCAACAATCCATATTCTCAACACATGGTTGAGGGTCTTACTATGGAAAAGTCATTGTTGGAAGATGAGTTGAAGGCTACAAAGTCCAAGTTGCAGTTGTATGATAAGTTGTTTTACATTATGATAGGATGCTTGTGTTTAATTTGTGTTGTATTAGGTATGACAATTGCCAAGTAATTAGGGTCTTGATGTAATGGTTTTATCTTATGGAATGAAAATCTTATCTTTTGGTTACATTCTCTTATATTTATGTTGCATTCTATTATCTGTTACAAATAGAATGATTTGTAGACCATAAACAGTGAGCATAGCATTATACAAAACACATTATTTTAGGGCCATAAAAGGCATACATAAACTAAACTGAAACCATGAAAGACCAAGTGCTGATAAGACCATAAACCATGAAAGACCAGTGCTAGGTACTAGGTGCTTCTAACCCATCCTTTTCTTTCCCTTCCCCTTCCCTTTTGGTGTTGCAATTTCAGTTGGTGCAACATAAGGTTTGACACCAAATTCTTCAAGAGTGGCCTTTGCAGGCAATCCTAGAACTTTAGGTCTTGCATCAAATAGAAGCTTTTCAATCTGTTTTTGGGTTAGTGGCTTATCATCATCATTTGCATTTTTGATTGGTTCAACATAATGTGAGCTTGAGCCCACCTTTGGTTGATAAAACTCTAGCTCATGAGGTGGTTCTACATACTGCAATGGAAAATACCCTGTCCATGTGTTACCTGAACTTGTGTCATCTGTAGTTTGTGCATTGTCTGATGTATCACTGGAAATGCAGATTATTTCTGAAAGAAAAAAAAAAAGCAAATAAAACATAAGTATGTTTAACAGATAAGAGATGGAAAAGGCACATGAAGATGTTTGACAATTTATAACCTTTTCTCTTGTTGGAACCCTTGTTTCCTGAACTCATGTTTGCAAAAGATGGAATAGATGAGGAAGATGTTTGATATGGTTGATAAAACTCTAGCCCTTATATAGAGGTGTGGTAATACATTTGAACAAGATAAGTTGGTATCACACGAATTTCAGTGGTAATACATTCATTCATTGACTGCACAAATGTAGAAAAGTGATGCATTGATTCATTGACTGCACAAATGTAGAAAAGTGTTGCATTGATTCATTGACTGCAAAAATGTAGAAGATAAATTGGTCTATGTACTAAATAGAGTGAGAAAATGCAATAGTCAAGTGCAAATGCATAAAAGTGAGAAAATGCAATAGTGAAATTCATAAAAGTGTTGCAACTGCAAATGCATAAAAGTGAGTTTTTTGGAAGTGTTGCAACTGCAAATTCATAAAAGTGACTGCAATTGTAGAACAGTAAACTGCAATAATGCTACAAAGCCCAAATGTTACTGCAATAGTCAAATTCAGTGACTGCACAAATTGTACAAAAGTGATTCATTGACTGCACAAATGTTACTGCATTCACAGTCATACATATCTAACATCATACAAGAAGTAGTTTAATTTTGACCATCTTATGCCCTCATATGATATACAAAATGGGCTACTTGTAGATGGTCATTTTAAACTGTTAACATACCTACAGAACCATATGGCAGTTAAATTGTTTACACATCCAAAAGATGATTAACTATGCCCTCATAAGATATACAAAATGGGCTATTTAATTGTTATTAAGATGACATACAAAAGCTAAAATAGATGGTAGTTGCACTTATATATCAAGTGCATTGTCTTTAGTACTGCCCTGACCATCCTTTTTTTCCCCAACTTCTTTAGTATGATTCTTTCACTTGGTCTTCTGATTTTATGAGGTTGTTTCTTTCTCTTCTGCACTTGCTGATGCTGCACTTCCTCTTCCATCTGATCTTGCACTTGATCTTGTTGTGCCTGCACTTGGTCTTGTGACTGGGTAATCTGAATTGGAGTTAATTCAATCTCTGTTTGAACCTGTGCTTGAGACTGGACTTGAACCTGATCTTGATGTTCATCTTGCACTTGTTCTTGAGACTGGACTTGAACCTGTTGTTGTTCTTGAGACTGGCCTAAACAAGTATCAACACCAAACCATCTTGCAAATGCTGAAGTACATGCCCTCCTCTTACCATGCCTTATTGGAATTCCAAGTGTTGACCCAACTTTCCTTTTTGACCCAGCACCTCCATTTGGCCCAACTTCAGTCCTAACTCCTTCATTAGACCCACCACCCACATCAACCATAGCTCCTTCATTAGACACACTACCCACTTCTGTCCTAGCTCCTTCATTAGACCCATTACCCACTTTAGTCCTACTTGCACCCACATCATCCCTAGCTCCTTCATTAGACCCACCACCCACATCATCCCTAGTTCCTTCATTAGACCCACTACCCACTTCAGTCCTATTTGCACCCACATCAAACCTAGCTCCTTCATTAGACCCACCACCCACATCATCCCTAGCTCCTACATTAGACCCAGTACCCACTTATGTCCTACTTCCACCCACATCATGAACATTTTGTTTTCTAGGCCTACCAGCAACTCCTTTTGGTTTTGGTGTATTTGCCACAACAGGTTCTTTGCAACCTTTTATATTGTGTCCAGGCTTATGGCAATTTGTACAATGCATTAGAACACCTACTTTAGACACTCTTATACCACTACCCCCACACCTTTAGCTCTGATTCTCCTCTTTCTAGGCCTACCAGACATTTTGTTAGGCTTTGGTGGTAATACATTTGAGTACATGCTCTGATCAGGCAAAAAATCCATACCACCAACAGGTTTTAAGTTCAAGTTGTTGTAAGCTAAATAATATATCTCTGTCCTAAACCATTCTGGGACATAATGTAACCACCCGCATTTTTAGGTTACTTTTCATTTTCGAGAATTTACTATTCACATTTACTATTCATTTTAACTATTCATCACGTAAAATTTTTATTTCACATTCTCGTAAGATAAATTATTCTAGTAATGACCTGAGAATTCGACCATCGTTAGATCATTTTCGCAAAAGTTATTAAGAAAACATCGTTTTAAAGTTTCGTTTTGGACGGTCCACCGTTTAAACATCACGCGCATAACGAAAATCAACTCTGACAATTTTCCTCGCATCAGATAAATTTTTAGATCACTCATGATTAATTTGAGAATTTTTAAGATTTATTATTTTTAATATTACCAAATAAGCCCAGCGCAGAACAAAACTAAACTTACGTTTTAAACAATTCTACTTACATCCAGACTTAACGATTCCTGCACTGTGTTTCTAATATGTTTTTGACACTTTTACATTTTTTGGAAAAGTCAAACATATTTCCCTCCTCCTTTGACCATAAAGGAATTAACCTTGCACGTTCTACATTTTTGCTTAAATCGCGTAACTTTTAAACTTCACGAATAACTGTAAAGTTATCCCGCGTATGACGAAAACCACATTTTAACATCTCATATTACTTTTAGACTAATTTTAGTATAGTCTAAATAAATTCATGGTCGTTTCCCTGAAATTTCGTTCTTTTCCGATAAACTGCGAATTACGCGTTTTTGACCCGTATTTCCAGCTTTAAGCAGCGTTTTTGCATCCAATGAGACTTATCACCCATTTTATATTTTTAGATGGAGTATAATGATGAGTCTCATCATTCCTACAAGTTTCGTATTTTTACGATACCTGGTTTTACGTTTTATGGCTTAACGACTTACGGTTGGCATTTAACGGAACCAAAACTTACTCTAAACTCAAGATAAGATCAAAAATAACCACCTAAGTCATCTTATCACTATATGGCCGACTTAGGGGGGGAGTCATCATTTTGGTGGCATCATCCTAACCATGGTTCATTTAGATCTTTACAAGTGTCCTAACTTAACCATGGTTAATATTTAACCCAATATATGGTTAACCAAACTTACCCTCCTATAAATAGCAAGTGATATGCATCCTAAGAACCCTCACAATCTGTTTTGGGTCGTTCATATCACAAATCATACATATCTTCCATCATTTGATCTATAAACTCCAAGTTTATGCAAGGAAATTCCAAAGATCAAGCTTCTACATCAAATCTCTAGCAAGTTTAAGTGATCTTCTTGAGTTTAGATCCACTCAAGTCACTTACTACTTCATCACCAACTCTTCAAGTTTGCAAGGGTGCCAAGGTGTGGAAAGCTAGCTCAATCCGAAGTCTTTCGCGATCAATCAAAGTCCTATCCTTACTAAGTTACTCCTTTCTTATTGAAAGCCAAAAGTTGTAAGCAACTTATCACCACCATCATCTCATCTTTATTATTCATAATCTTAACTATTTCATGCTATATATATAGTTACTATGTTGGATCATGATGTACAAAATTCTTTAAAACAAGTTATAAGAACCTATATGTTAAACTTGGGTTAGTAAGTGTATGAATGATAAACTTTTGTACAAAGTTTCCACAAACTCGACCACATATAGATATGATACTTTTCATGTTCTTGTAGATAATATTAAAACAAAAACGTAGCAATTTGAATCACCCTAAACGGACACACGAGTCAAAAGTTATGACAAAAAGAAATTAGCGAAACTAAAACATGAATCTGCCAAAATAACTTACTGCCTAAAATCTGAAGTTTTTAGAGCCCTTCTGGTCCGAATCATCAAAAAGTTAAAGCACGAAAGTTGTCCAACGACGTTTTCCTTCAATGTTGAAAAAGCTCGGACCTTGAAAACGCTTAAACAGGCCATAAATCTTTCAAAAACAGAAACTGCCGTAAATATAGTCACATAACTATACTTTTGTCACAACTAAAAGCAAACCAAGAGGCCTAATGGCCATAAGCCAAGACCACGGCTACGGATAAGGCCAAAGCTAAGTCTCAAGACCATGGTAGTCAAGACCAAAGTCACGGCAAGGCCATGGCTAAAGCCTCAAGGCTTGTTTGCCCAAGACCGTTAACTATGGTAATTATATTTATGAAACGACGAGAACTTGTAAAAACATGATAAACTTATTTATATAACAATCTTCACTCAAAACATATATTGTATCTACTAAGTGCTAGAATAGTAGGGAGCTTCATGTGAGGGGTTTCATTTGGGTAAAACGTATCGACGAGTTGCTGGATTTACGATTTAAAGTGTCCTAGCTCCTCGAACGTTTACTACATGACCTCTGAATTATGATGGCCTGAACGGTAGTACGACATATATAAACTATACACGTTTTCACAACTAGACCATTTCTATAAACGACATACACAAAAACCATGTACTACATCATGATCAACATAGAGACGTATATAGGATGGTTTATGTTTTCCTAAACATTATTCCAAACCTAAGTCGCAACATTCTATTTTAGGTTGCTCGTAGAAGTTCTCACGGCATATCCATCATTCTCATTATACATTTGATATCATTTACACTACGGTGAGTTCATAGCCCCACTTTCTATTACTTAATTGTTTTACAAACTCTTTGGGGGAGATACATGCTTTATTTTAAACCGAACACATTGCTTTCAAACTATATACTTATCTGATTGTTATTAGCACTAAGTTACCGCATTTGCCAAACTTAAGTCCCTTAATCATGAATCATTAATCACTATGTGAGAGTAGGCGTGAATATTGTGAATAGATCTATTGGGATTGACAAATCCCGTTTGTGTTGGCCCCATTAAAGGCAAACAAACGCACTATATTTGAGTAACATTGGTAAAAACGGCAATTTTACCTGATAGGGCACGCACCGACATTTTCTCCAATTAATTTTGGAACACGTTAACGCCTTGATTGCATGATGCTTAGTCTAATAATATCTCTTTTGGTTTTCAAACCATTGGTGTGAATTTATAACTCACACTACAAACATTATGTGCTCAACTGATTTCCAAAAACTCTATGAATTTCACTCAACCTTTGTGTTGACAGTTTTAAGCATGTATTTCAGGTCCATAATGTCTGAAGCTGGCACGGAAGAGCAAGGATACTGAAGAAGGCTATAAATTTTATTATCATTCGAAAACCAATTTAATGTATTTTGTAAACTTGGAACCATCTGGGACCTCATTTTTGTAAACTCTGATATTTATATAAATCGAATGATAAATATTTTGAAACGACTCCATTAGAGTTTGTTTTCTATTCTTATGACTGTTGTGCCATGAAGTAACACCCAGTTTGAATTCCGTTGCGTATCACGAAATTGAGGGTGTTACACATAAGCCTTAGGTAACCTATTCATAAACATTATGACCTTTGTGGAGTGAACACATGGTATACCTGAAAGTTGCCACATCCTTCAACTGCAATTCCTCTTTGTTTCATCAACAGTGAATCCATCACTCCCTTGTCTCACCTCAAACACATTCCCACCAGTTGGTATCACATGCCAAAACCTGCATATGAAAATTATCAATTTGAATCAAAATATCATAAATTGCAAACTGTAATTTAATGGACACTAACCTTTGTTGGTCTTTCAGCCATTCCAATCTTTTTTGAATGTTGGGACACACTCCAGGAGTCCACTTCACACTAACCTCCCTCATCTTCTGCATCCTTTCCAGGACAATAACTCTAATAGCTTCTAACATGGTGATCAGTGGCTTACGCCTAACACCCACAATCACACTATTGAAGCATTCACTAAACCCATTTTCAACTGCTTCACAACCTCTGTCAACCTCAAAGAATGCTCTGGACCATGTCTTGGGATTCTTATCCATGAGCCACTTATGTGCACCAGGGTTAGCCTTTTTAATCTTATCCATTATTTTATTGAACAGTTGAGGGTATGATGCTTTAGATGCTGCCCAGAATAGATTCCTAAACTCCAATCCAGTGTAATGTTTCTTAAAGCCTTCATATATGTGTCTTGCACATTGCCTATGCTCAACATATGGCATGACTAGTTTCACAGCTTCAATAAGACCCTACAAAGGCATGTTAGTGTGTTAGATCATGTTTAATATTATATTAACAATTGGGGGGGGGGGGAATAAATGTCTAAAGCATACCTTGTGTTGATCAGATATCAGAGTTAGACCTTGACCTTTAACTTTACCCAAATCTTCTTTAAGCAACTCTAAAAACCAACTCCAGTTATCTTTATTTTCAACATTTACCACAGCCCAAGCCACAGGGTAAATGTGGTTATTCCCATCTCTACCAATTGCAGCAAGAATTTCCCCTTGATTAGGACTTTTCAGAAAACAACCATCTAAGGCTATAACTGGCCTACATCCTCATTTCCATCCATTAGCTAATCCAGCAAAACAAATATAAAACCTATCAAAATATGTCTTGTTATCTGGGTTGACTGTCACTCCCAACTTCACAGTTGACCCAGGATTGGTGTCTAAAATAGCTTTCCCATAAGATCTTAGCATACCATAGTGTTCTGCTATAGTCTTTTCATTCTGTGTCAAAGCAAACTTTTTTGCATTTACACATTGATTAGCTGTAACCTTACACTTATACTTTTTCATCACTAGGTCAGCTATACTATTCAACCTAATCTCAGGGTTATCCCTAATATTTTCACCAAAGACTGTCCCTATCCACTTATAGTTGACCAATGAGCCAAACTGGAAATTCCTAACACATGTATGCTCATCAACTAATGTTTTAACCTGAAAAGTTTTCTCTTCTGACATCCAACTAGCATAACATCTCCAAGGACATGGTGGCAATTCATTACTACTAACACTAGGATACCTGATTTGCTTCCTTTGTTTACCAGTATCTGGATCAGCCACCCTTTCAGGTATTTGTCCACACCTAGCCACTACCATCTTTGAATTACTCTTCTCATACCATAGTGAGAAGCCATTAGCCAAAGCGTAGAATGTCAGACACTCCTTGAACTTGTTCACACTCACATACTTTAAACCTTTCTGCAATTGTAACACAACATTTGTTAACATTCATCATTAATAAACAACATAACAAATTTGAATTTTAATTTAAGCATGCTCAACATACTCACCTCTGGTTTCCTCTGTCTCCAGTGTGTACTTTCATCATAATACTTGTTTGAGCAGTAATAAAAAGGTCTTGAGTGTTTCCCTCCTCATCAGTAGCCTTAAGCTTTCTTAGTAGCTCATCCATGAACAAATCATGATCAGTCCTAACATCAGGAGCAGAAGAAGAATTTAAAGGCATACTGTTTGCTTCATTTGGCTCTTCCATCTGCTATACCTTATCCCTATTAGCTTTGATCCTATTTCTAAGCTCAATCAATTCCTTTTCACCAGGACTAAGATAATCAACTGACTTATCACTATCATACTCCCAATCATAATCACTATCAGAATCATCATCATTTTCAATCACCCTAGCATCCATACTAGTACTAGCTCTATGACTCTGCTCAGAAGATGCACCACTAGTACCTACACCACTAGTCCTAACAAGGTCATCACCACCTATTAGCCTGGTGAGAAGATTCACCTTGTGTTTCAGCATACTCCATCTCAGCCCAAGCCTCCTTCTCATCTATGCTAAAATCATTGCAATACCTTATTTTTAGACTGACTTTACTCTTAGCAACACTAGCATCCATACTTGTTCTATCTACTTTACCTAAGTACTCAGATAAGTCCATATCAAAGTGCTGGAGATATACATCAAGCTCACCAAATACAACAGCCACATCAAACATATAGTTTAACTCATTATCATCAGTGACTCTAACTAAACCAACCTCCAAGTCATGATTTGGGACTCTGTAATACACCCCTTCAATCTCTGTTTCAACTTTATCTTCAAGATATTGGGCAAACTCTAAGTAAGACATCCTTCTAATAGACATAGTGTGGAAAACTAGAAGGGGGGAGGGTTGAATAGTTTTGCCGATTTTAAGTTGATTTCAAAAACTTTAGATCCGATATTATGTGAAATCTTATGGATGTTGAGAACGTATAGATCTAATGATAATGCAAGCAAATAAATAAAGTTAAGGGATAGAAATGACACAACCGATTTATAGTGGTTCGGCTACAAGGACACCTTCCTTGCCCTACTCCACTCCCCGAGTCACCTACTCGAGAGTTCAAGCACTATGTCAACAAACTCCTTCACTTGGAGGAGAAGCCTTCACAACGTTGCTTACACTTTTTCCAGTACAAAGCTAGATACCGAGTCCGTAGCACGGTGGACTAAACCAACACAACTATTATACAACAAATATGTGAAATATCAAATACAAGATCTTCGCTACAGAAATCTTGCGGAGTGACAAATCAATCAAGGGCCCCTTGCTTGGATGACTTGTAGAATGCTCGTGATCTCGCCTTAGAGAAGGACCTATATGAGAATCACAAATAGAAAGAAAGAAGAACAACTCTCTAGATCAAGTGATCTATATGTTAGAAGAGAATGAGAGTGTATGAGAGATTTAGTAAGAAGAGGGGTGAGTTAGAATGAAGAAATGGCTCTCTATTTATAGGCAAAATTCTTCACTGTTCCCCGGATCCCACGGATCCCTTCCACTTGGGATCCGTCTAGTGTAATCCTAGGGATCTGTGGAACGCTCCTCTTTGCCCATGGGTTTTTTGGTTATGGGTCATGGGTTATGGGTTGGTCCATGGGTTTTCTTTAGATTCAATGTATCTAAGTATACATTGTATCTAGTCAACTTGGGTATGGGTTAAGATCCATGGGTTATGGTCCATGGGTTATGGTTTTTACCCATCCTAATAAACTATTACAACAAATGCTTAATTATTACATTTTTGTATTTAAATGGCTATATGTAAATGCTTTACAAAAATAACATGTATCCTTATAATTATACTTAAGATAACATTATATTTGTTATCAACAAAACACAAAGAGATCGCAAAATATTAATAAACGTTTTTACGGTTTATTTGTATTAACAATCTCCCCCTTTTTGTTGATGACAAAACATAATGTTATGATGAGTAAAACTTAAGAATAGATGTAATTTTTGAAAGCCCCTAAGTTTTACTTCTCCTCCCCCTTTTTGTCGAAACAAAAAGTTAACCCTTGGATGAAATAAACATAATAGTGTGGAAAAATTAGTCCACGTATCACTAACTCCCCCTTGACGGTAGCTCCCCCTTGTTTGGGGCGTCAAGTGAAGAAAAATAAAAATCCTACAAAAAGAAAGGTTAGTCACATGCTTAAATAATCTTGTAGTTGCCAAGAATCAAGATTGGGAGCCAAGGTATGTAAACAAGGCCTTGTAATAAAACAACAAATTGTAGTGGTATTTATGCCACGTACAAGCATGTAAAAATAAGAACAATACTTGTTCTTGAAAATGACTCCAAAAGAAGAAAAAAATACTAAAATTAGAAAATAGTAGTAGAGATTCCTTCCATGCTTGCATAAGGTTATGGATGGAGGTTTTGATGAGTGATGGTATTGATGCAATCAAGGACGAGGTTGAGTATGAAACGCATTTCTTCCCTAACTTCTATTGCGATTTCCCTAGTGGATTGGCAATGTTCACAATGTAAATGATGTGGGTAATGAGTGCAGAAGTTTTCCGGGTTGTTTTGATTTGAGTTATGCGGAAGATGTGGTGGAAAAATACGAAAATATGGATCAACATCCGGAATGTTTGTAAGTGGTGGTGGAAAAGAACCTAGATGTTCTTGTAATGTGATGGGAGCTAATGGTGGTGATGTTTCAAGATCTTGAAAAATAGTATTTGGAGATGTGGGGGGTGTTGAAAAGACTATTTCTTTTTCTTTAGGTTGGGTAGATCTTGTTGGAATCTTAAGGAGTTCCAAAAGAGTGATTTTAGGTGGTGATGAAGTTGGTGTACTTGTTGGTGATGAGGGGGGGTGCTATAATGGAAGCATCTTGTGGTGAGTTATTTGTTGAGGATGAACCATTTGAGGTTAGTTTTGTTAAACAACAAGATCGTATACTAATCCGTGCGGATATCCTAGAGTTTGATTGTGGTATTTTGGATGGTGGTAGTACAAAGGTTTGGGTATCATGAAGATGATTGTTTGTACTAGGTGATTCATCTAATGGGTTTTTGGATGACATGGTGTATTATGTGAGGATGAGATGGATTATGCAAGCATTTTGGGAGTTCTATATATAAAAAAACAAAGCATTGTAATGAATGCTTGACCCAAAATGTGGATTAAAATCTAATGATTAGATATGAATTCAAGGCATGTGATCATGAGAACACAAGCATTAAAGAGCATACTCCCAAAAATGAAACAAATGTGGATTTTTCATCCAAAGTGAAAAAATAGAAGGTAAAAACAGCTTCTGTTACACGGATCCCACAGATCCTTCCCTTGAGGGATCCGTCCAGCATGAAGGCTGGGATCCGTGGGTCTGGTGATTCAGGCAGCACAAAATTTTCCTTTTGGAAACATTTTTGCCTAGTGTGTGCCTATATGCAAACTATTTGGAGTTGCGGTTATCTCGACCCCTAAAAAGAAATAGAAAATAAACTAGAAGTAAAAAACATCCTATTGAGATAACCCGAAAACACATATTTAGTACATGAGTACGTAATTTTGTGTTATCAATGCCCCTAATTCATTGTTGCTTAAATGAATGTACCCGAAAACACATATTAGTTATGTGTCCCCTTTAGCATTCAAAATACATGAGATGCAATGAAAACGGGTTTTTACTTTGTATTAATAGTGAAAAAGCGATTTGTCCTAGACGTGAGAAATTGCTTTTGTGAAATTGATACGGGAAGGTATCATCCTTTTAGAAAACATTGTGAAAGGAGGTTTTCTTTGAAAATGTGTATATGTTAAAAAAAATAAGAAAGCTATAAGTGGAAAACTCATCTTGGGTTTTGAAAATTCCCGTATTGTTTGTGAGTTGTGCATGAAATAGAGATCCTAGACTCAGAAAGAAGAAGGCTAGTATTTACATACCTTGTAGAGTCAAATAAGTTACGACGTTTGTTCCATTAGACCAAGACCAAGACGAAGTAGGTTGAATTGTTCCCGCTTCAACGGTTTGGTGAGGACGTCGGCTATGTTGTCTTCGGATGCTACCTTCTCAATAGAAATTTTCCCCTTTTGAACATTGTCTCTTAAGAAGTGGTGACGAATCTCTATATGCTTTGTGCGAGAACGCAATACTGGATTCTTGCTTTAAGTCGATGGCACCTTTGTTGTCACATATGATGGCTATGTCGTTTAGATGAATGTCATAGTCTACTAACGCTTGTTTCATCCATAGTGCTTTTTGGCATGCTTTGCCGGCAGAGACGTACTCGGCTTCGGTTGTTGATATTGCTAGTGTCGTTTGTTTCTTAGAAAACCAAGACGTTAAACAACATCCCATGAAAGTACACACCCCACTTGTACTTTTTCTATCAACGTAATCACCTGCACGGTCAGAATCTGCATATACAATTGTTTCTACTTCCGTGCCCTTAGGATACCATAATCCTAATTGTGTTGTACCCTTAATGTATCTAAATATCCTTTTTACGGCTTCTAGGTGTGATGTTTTGGGGTCTTCTTGAAACCTAGCACATAAGCAAACACTAAACATGATATCCGGCCTACTTGCCATGAGGTAGAGAAGACTACCTATCATGCCACGATATTTAGTATTATCTACGGATTCGCCGTCTTCATCTTTTGTGAGTTTGGTGTCGGATGACATTGGTGTCCTAATTGGTTTCGACTCTTCTAGACCAAATTTCTTTAACATCTCCTTTATGTATTTAGATTGATTAAAGAAGATACCATCTTCTACTTGTTTAATTTGTAGACCAAGAAAGAAACTATGTTCTCCCATCATACTCATCTCGAACTCGTCATGCATGATTTTAGAGAAATCATCACACATGTCTTGACAAGTGGATCCGAATATAATATCATCTACATATATTTGCACTATGATTATATGTGACTCTCTTTTCTTAGTAAAAAGTGTGTTGTCAACTAATCCCATGGTATAGTTGTGTTTAATTAAAAAGGACTTGATTCTATCATACCAAGCTTTTGGAGCTTGTTTAAGACCGTAAAGGGCTTTCTTTAATTTATATACATGTTTGGGTTTTTCAAAATCGATGAAGCCCGGAGGTTGAGCTACATATACTTCTTCATTAATGAAACCATTTAGAAAAGCGCTTTTGACATCCATTTGATAAAGCTTTAGATCATTAGCACAAGCATACGCAAGAAGTATTCTTATAGACTCTAATCTAGCCACGGGGGCATAGGTCTCATCAAAGTCTATTCCTTCTTGTTGGTTATACCCTTGGGCAACGAGTCTTGCCTTGTTCCTAGACACTACTCCATTTGCATCTAATTCGTTCTTATAAACCCATTTTGTTCCTATTATGGTTTGATTACTAGGTGGAGGGACAAGTGTCCAAACATCATTAGAAACGAATTGATTTAGTTCTTCTTGCATAGCCATTACCCAACTTTCATCTTTTATGGCTTATTGTGTGTTCTTAGGTTCTATGGTTGAAACGAAACAAAACAAGCTACTTTGGTTTTGAACTTGAGACCTTAATGTTCGTTCGTTTAGCTTTCCTATGACTTTATCTACGGGGTGATCTTTGGACTCTTTAATGTTTATGATTTCATCATTTAAAGTTTCTTCTTCTTCATTTATCTTTTTATTTATTACTATAGCTTCACTTTCTATGATCTCGTCATCGACAAGAGGTGGAGAGGGTTTGGGTGGACTTTCATCAAATTTTATGTTTAATGACTCTTCTACCTTCATTGTTTCTTTGTTTAATATGACGTAAGCTTTGCTATTTGGCGAGTAACCTAGAAAGATACCTTCGGTTGATTTAGGATCAAATTTTGTAAGGTAATCTTTAGTGTTAAGAATAAAACATTTGCTTCCAAAGACTCTAAAGTGATTTAACGTATGCTTTTTTCCTCGGAGTAACTCATATGGAGTTTTACCTAAGATTGGTCTAATTAAGACTCGATTGAGTATGTACGTTGAAGTATCAACGGCATTACACCAAAAAATTTTAGGTATGGATTGTTCATTAAGCATTGTTCGACTCATTTCTTGAAGGGTTCTATTCTTTCTTTCTACTACCCCATTTGATTGTGGAGTGCGTGGAGCCGAGAAGTTGTGAGTAATACCATTAGCGTCACAAAAGGCTCCAAATTGCACTTCATTATCGAATTCCCTACCATGATCCGTCCTAATGGACACTATAGGACTTCCTAGTTGTCTTTGGATCTTTTTGCTTAATATTTCAAAATAATTAAAGGTTTCTGTTTTGTTCTTTAAAAATTTTGTCCATGTATACCTAGAGTAGTCATCCACTATTACCAAAGTGTAGTAGTTGCCTCCATAACTTTGGATAGCGGATGGACCAAATAAATCCATATGTAGTAATTCTAGACACCTAGTTGTAGACACCATGTTTTTAGCTTTATGACTTGAATGAGCTTGTTTTCCTACATTACAAGCATCACAAAAACGATGTTCGTATTTTAACTTAGGTAGATCTCTTACTAGATCTTTGGATGATAGCGATTGAAGAAGTCGCATGTTGGCGTGACCCAATCTTCGATGCCATAAGGTCGAAGTATCATCCATAGAGGTAAGACATAGTTTGTCTTTAGGTTCATTACCGATTTTAATGACATAGACTCCATGTTTCCTAATTCCTCTTCCTATGGTTATGCCATTTTTAATTATCTTGCTACCGGTTTCGGTAAAAAGTACATTGTACTTTTTATCACATATTTGTCCTATACTTAAGAGGTTAAAGTTTAGGTTTTCTACGTGACATACATGGTTAATGGTTAGAGATTTGTTCGATGACTTCACTAGTTGTCTTTGGATCTTTTTGCTTAATATTTCAAAATAATTAAAGGTTTCTGTTTTGTTCTTTAAAAATTTTGTCCATGTATACCTAGAGTAGTCATCCACTATTACCAAAGTGTAGTAGTTGCCTCCATAACTTTGGATAGCGGATGGACCAAATAAATCCATATGTAGTAATTCTAGACACCTAGTTGTAGACACCATGTTTTTAGCTTTATGACTTGAATGAGCTTGTTTTCCTACATTACAAGCATCACAAAAACGATGTTCGTATTTTAACTTAGGTAGATCTCTTACTAGATCTTTGGATGATAGCGATTGAAGAAGTCGCATGTTGGCGTGACCCAATCTTCGATGCCATAAGGTCGAAGTATCATCCATAGAGGTAAGACATAGTTTGTCTTTAGGTTCATTACCGATTTTAATGACATAGACTCCATGTTTCCTAATTCCTCTTCCTATGGTTATGCCATTTTTAATTATCTTGCTACCGGTTTCGGTAAAAAGTACATTGTACTTTTTATCACATATTTGTCCTATACTTAAGAGGTTAAAGTTTAGGTTTTCTACGTGACATACATGGTTAATGGTTAGAGATTTGTTAGAAATCGTACCTTTACCGATGATTCTACTTTTGCTATTTCCAAACACCACATTACCTCCATTTACGGATTCATATGTGGAGAATAGATCCCTATTGCCGGTCATGTGCCTCGTGCACCCGCTATCCTTGACCCATTCATCGGGGTCTAGGTCGACCTTTAAGCACACCTAAAACAATAATAAACTCAAAAGTTTGGTCCCCATTTGTTCATGGGTCCATTAGTGTTAAACATTCCATTCATGTTAGACATGTATGGATAAGATGAGTATGCATTCCATGGAGCAAAGTTTTGAAAAGAAAAACCGTTTTGCATATTAGGGTTCCATCCCATTTGATGGTTACTTCTTGGATAAACGTTATTAGGTCTCCTAGATGCATTATGTTTTGAAAAAGATGGTGCTTTGTTTCTTGCAAAAGTAGGATTATATTTTGGAGGTGGTTGTCTAGTGGTGACATGAGTTGGTTTCTTCCTATTAACGATAACGAACTCAGTTCTAGATGAAGAAGCTACGTTATTACCACTAGTTGTTGCAGCAGATCCACGGATCCCTGTTTGTACACTAGCCGGTTCCCTTTTTAGGGGATCTGTGGGATCCACCACAACAATGGCTGGTTTTTCTAGTTCCTTAACAAATTTTGTTTCTTTTCTTTCACTAGTTGATGGATCAAGTTGTTGAATACCTAGACCCTTTTGGTTGTTACCGGTTTTAACACCATCGAGTATTGTATCTACAGTGTTTGTACTCATTCTAGCAATTTTAGAATCTAGATAATCAACTAGTGTTTGAAGTTTTACGCAAAGTTCGCATTCACCACTTGCTATTTTACCCTTTTCTAAACGTTTTAGTTTAGCTTTTAATTCTATGACTTCTTTATTTAAACGTTGATTTTGACTCTTTAAAAGCTTGTTTTTGTTAATTAGTTTTAAGCTAATATTGCATAGTTTGTTCTATTCATTATGCAATGAGTCGTCATCAAGTGATGAACTACTATAGTATTCGTGACATACCTCGTCATTTGCCATGAGACAAATTTCTTCGTCCTCCTCGTCGCTCATTCCCCATGTGCCGCTTACGAATGCCTTTTGATCATCCCGTTTGGGACACTTACTAATAAAGTGGTTTGGGTCCCCACATTTAAAGCAAGTACGTTCATCCTTTGGCTTCTCGTCCTCTTTGCTTTTCCGAAAGCCTTTCTTATCGTCATACGGTTGTTTGACGTATCTTCCTTTTCTTCTAAAGAACTTCTTAAAGTCCCTTACAGCCATGGCATACTCCTCATCATCACTATCCGAAGAGGAGTTCTCTTCATCGCTTGAGACTTTCTTTGCTTTAAGTGCAAGAGATTTGTGTTTCTCTTTCACCTTTGAAGATTCAGAATCTTTAGCGAGAACGAGCTCATAGACTTTTATGTTTCCTATGAGTTCATCAAGAGTGAGGATTGTCAAATCTTTTGATTCTTCGATCGCCGTCACCTTAGATCTCCACTTCGATGGAAGCGCCCTTAGATATCTCCTAACATGGTTACGGATAGAAAAAGATTCATCAAGTGCCTGTAAAGATGTAATAATAGTATTGAAATTAGCAAATGAATGATCTATAGTTTCCTCATCCGATATTGAAAATTGTTCATATTGTTGAACAAACAAATCAATTTTATTATTTTTAACTTGTTGATTTCCTTGATGAGTTACAACTAAAGAATTCCAAATTTCTTTAGAGGTTTTAAGCAAAGAGATTCTTTCAAATTCCTTTTTCGGTAAAGCATTATATAAAACCATTTTTGCTTCACTATTTATATAAAGCTTTTTCTTCATTTCATCATTTAGTTTATCATGAGGTATGTTAACTAAATTTCCCTTATCATCATTTGAGGTAGCCTCAAAATCACCTTCAACAATAATGTACCAAAGATCAATATCTTTAGACTTCACATACGTTTCGAATCTATTTTTCCAATATATAAAACTATTAGTTTCAAGTAGTGGTGGTCGTTGCATAGATTGCCCTTCCTTATAATTTTCAGAACCCATAGTGAGAAAAGTTTTTAAAATACAAATTTACTTTAAAACTTTTATAAACTTAGCTCTTGATGCCAATTGTGGAAAACTAGAAGGGGGGGTTGAATAGTTTTGCCAATTTTAAGTTGATTTCAAAAAATTTAGATCCGATATTATGTGAAATCTTATGGATGTTGAGAACGTATAGATCTAATGATAATGCAAGCAAATAAATAAAGTTAAGGGATAGAAATGACACAACCGATTTATAGTGGTTCGGCTACAAGGACACCTTCCTTGCCATACTCCACTCCCCGAGTCACCTACTCGAGAGTTCAAGCACTATGTCAACAAACTCCTTCACTTGGCGGAGAAGCCTTCACAACGTTGCTTACACTTTTTCCGGTACAAAGCTAGATACCGAGTCCGTAGCACGGTGGACCAAACCAACACAACTATTACACAACAAATATGTGAAATATCAAATACAAGATCTTCGCTACAGAAATCTTGCGGAGTGATAAATCAATCAAGGGCCCCTTGCTTGGATGACTTGTAGAATGCTCGTGATCTCGCCTTAGAGAATGACCTATATGAGAATCACAAATAGAAAGAAAGAAGAACAACTCTCTAGATCAAGTGATCTATATGTTAGAAGAGAATGAGAGTGTATGAGAGATTTAGTAAGAAGAGGGGTGAGTTAGAATGAAGAAATGGCTCTCTATTTATAGGCAAAATTCTTCACTGTTCCCCGGATCCCACTGATCCCTTCCACTTGGGATCCGTCTAGTGTAATCCTAGGGATCCGTGGAACGCTCCTCTTTGCCCATGGGATTTTTGGTTATGGGTCATGGGTTATGGGTTGGTCCATGAGTTTTCTTTAGATTCAATGTATCTAAGTATACATTGTATCTAGTCAACTTGGGTATGGGTTAAGATCCATGGGTTATGGTTCATGGGTTATGGTTTTTACCCATCCTAATAAACTATTATAACAAATGCTTAATTATTACATTTTTGTATTTAAATGGCTATATGTAAATGTTTTACAAAAATAACATGTATCCTTATAATTATACTTAAGATAACATTATATTTGTTATCAACAAAACACAAAGAGATCTCAAAAATATTAATAAACGTTTTTACGGTTTATTTGTATTAACACATAGGACTGACAACACCATGCACATACCTAAGGGGACCATGGCTGAAATACCCATCCCAGTTTATAACTAAGATGTGTTGAACAATATGAGGTATCATTCTGAAACAAATACCATACACTAAAATTAGGGCTTGCTGACTATTTAGGATTAAAACACAATTAACTGATTCAAACGAAATTACATACCTGAATTGTTACAAAAACCATAAACAATTGGAAAGGGGGCAACGCGGATTTTTCAATTTGGTGGATTAGGGTTTTTCGGTGGAAAACGGGTTTCAATTGGGGGGGACTGATTTGGGGGGGGGAATGGTTTGGGGTTAATAAAGCATTTTTTTGATTAATATTAGTCCCCAGGTTTGGTAAGTTGGCAGAAATGGTCCCCCAAAATTGTGAAATGAGTATAAATGCGTTTTTTGGGTTAAGGGTTAGTTAATGTTGCCACGTGGCAGTTTTGGTTACAATAAGAGTCATTAAGAAAGTTTTTTGTTTTAATAGAAAAATTAAAAGTTTATTGTCTCAATAGTAAAAAGTGGAAAGTTTGATATTTTTTTAGCAACAAAAAGATATATAAATAAGGGAAAATTCTAAGAATGCATTTTTCGCTCAAGGTGTCATCACTTTTTAGGAAAAAAGTTTGGGTATTTCCAAAATAAACTTTGAGACTTGCGACTTTATCCTTCCAATGTAATAGTGACACGTGTCCTGACACTTTTCAGATTCCAATCATTTTCGTACCTATGAATTTTAGTCGACTAATATCCAGCGACTTGTTAAGATTCGCGCGATTTTTTTTTTGATATTTTCGAGAAAAAAGTCAAACTTTAAAAAGTAATATTTTATTCCTTTTGCTCCTTCCCAATGTCGAGCGACTTAAGCGAATAAATTTTAGCGGTTTTTGGCCAAATAGTAGTTTTGTACTTTTTCCCAATTTTTACACCACGGTAAAAATACTTTTTACTTATCACATATCTTTCCTAACCAATGAATTAGAATAACACATACATTACACCCCCATTACAAAATTACTCCTACAAGTCAAGAACCATCGTCTTCTCGAAATCCTGCAAAAAAAAATGTTTCGTATTCGGGTATGTTTTTTTATGTTGATATATATAAATTGTTCGTATATTTGTTTTTCCCCTTATTTTTTTGAAATTAATCATGTTTAATAGTAGTTTTGCAACAACAATTTTGTTTATTTAAGTTAGCAAAAGGTTAGAAAATTGTGTTTGGGTTTGTAATTTATCTGGTGTCTGAGATGTGATTCTTTGTTGTTCTACCTTTTTGAAAGTATACTTGGCATTTGTTACAAAATTGTAGTGTGAGGCTTGGATGATTGAATGCAGTTTTGTTACTCCCCTTATATGTTATTAAGTAGAGTATTTTTTATTTTATTTTATTTATTTATTTATTTATTTATTTATTTATTTTATTTTTTCATTTGTAGGAATATGAGGCGAAAATCATCATCAGAAGTAAACCAAACTACTTTTCTTTAATAAAATCCAAGTTGGATAAAAATCGAAGGAAGTTGTTTAGGGAAACTTGTTTCGGTAAATGGTTGGACCTTTCTTATTTTGACCACGAAGCACATATGATAGATTATGTTTTACAAAAACAATGTTATCCGAATGAAAACCATTATGATATGCCGATTGTATATTATATTGATGACCGTCCCCTTCATTTCGGTCGTCCAGAGTTTTCGCTTATCACTGGTTTTAATTTTGGAAAAGTAAGTTTTGAAAAATATGGATCTGGACACCTCAATTTTATGTCAAGGGTTTTCCCAAAACATTCAGGTTCAAAAATTACAAACTTAGATATTCTTGGCCTAATTGAGGATGAAGAGGCATTTGGTATTATATGCGACGAAGATGCAGTACGTCTTTGTCTATTGTTAGCTTTGGAGGTTATCTTCATGGGCAGATTATTGGTTCAGGAAGTTGATGTTTCTCTCATGCGATTAGTTGAAAACCTAGATGATTGGGATGCCTTTCCATGGGGAGAGCATATTTGGAGGCATTTGTATGATGAAATTTTGGATGTTGCAGATAAACACAAGTGGGATTTCCTTCAAGGTATTAACAAAGACCACAAGTTTGTTCCAACCTATACACTGTCAGGATTCGTTTGGGCTTTCAAGGTTAATATTTTATATATCAATATAAACTGGATTCATTTTGTGTATCAATATTTTATGCTATTATTTTTTATTGAAATTCCAAAATCCGTATAGATTTGGATACTGGAGTCTTTTGAAAGAAGCATTCTATGGTGGAATAAAGTTCCTGATATTATGCCAAGAGGAGTAGCGTGGTCAAAGAATACACCCTTCAAAAGATCTGATTATAAGTTTCTTTTTGGAAAGGTAAAAGTAATATATAAAATTTTCTTATTAATGCAATCTTTTTTTCTACATTAATGCAATCTTTTATTGAACATTATTATGTGTTTTTTAAGGATTCGAATCCTGTTAAAGAACTGACACCGACAATAGCTGAGAGGAGATCTGATTGGTATATAAAGTTTACGGCATTTTTCCATGATTACATACCTAGAACTCCACCAGTGAAAACAACACATCTCTACGACGAGTGGTTGAAGAAGGTGGCCGCAGCACGCAAACGTGGCAAGACTGAAAGGAAACATTTACCTATTATACGCAGGAGTGAGAGCAGTATAATAGAGATCAGCATAACACAGGATCGTGTTATTACAGAGTTAAATAAGCGTTTGTTCAAACTTGAGACAATTATTCAGGTTATTTAAGCATTTGTTCAAACTCATATACCCATCAATAATCACACGAATACTGATAATAATATACGTCCCTTTTTTCAGGTTCTTGCTCGAGAAAGAAATGGGGTAATATATCCTTCTTCTTTTTTTATCGTATATATACTTTGACATTATCAGGAAGCTGCTAGCAGTGGATTGAAAACCACTAGCAGTGCTTTCATATACTCTAGCAGTGGATACAGGAAATTTACAAAAACAGCCCTTCAAGTATTATCAGGAACCTGCTAGCAGTGGATTGAAAACCTCTAGCAGTGGTTTCATATACTCTAGCAGTGGATACACGAAATTTACAAAAACTGCCCTTCAAGTATTATCAGGAAGCTGCTAGCAGTGGATTGAAAACCACTAGCAGTGGTTTCATATACTCTAGCAGTGGATACACGAAATTTACAAAAACATCCCTTCAACTATTATCAGGAAGCTGCTAGCAGTGGATTGAAAACCACTAGCAGTGGTTTCATATACTCTAGCAGTGGATACACGAAATTTACAAAAACAGCCCTTCAAGTATTATCAGGAACCTGCTAGCAGTGGATTGAAAACCTCTAGCAGTGGTTTCATATACTCTAGCAGTAGATACACTAAATTTACAAAAACAGCCCTTCAATTATCCATTATCTTTCGTATATATCCTTTTTATAAATACTTATTTTCATTCTTAGGAGAAATTGGAGTTAAGTAATGATCTACGGCATCTTAGTGCACAGTTTTGTGATGAGCTTAATCATGATTTTCTTGACTTGTTTGAGTCAAGTCAGTCAAGCATTGATACTAGTTCATCAGCGCGGCTAGATGAATTTTCTGATGACGATCTTGCAAAGGTAATGTACAAAATCAGTAAACAAGTGTAAAACTCTTTCCGTAGCATAACATATCATAATGATAGGTTATTTATAAACGCTGACAGGAATTTATTATCCAAGAAGAATTAATGTTGCGACATGAAGAATTAGAAAGTGCCCGGTTAAAAGAGCAGCAGTTGATGCAACAAGAGAAGAGGTTGAGGATGGAAGAGGACAAGTTGATAATGAGGGAAGAGGAAAAGAGGTTGCAGTATGAAAATGAACGAAAGAAAAGGGGAGAAGCAATTATGAACTCAGATCATATGAAAGCCAGTAGAGCGCGTTTTGCAGTTTCCAAGAGGAGTGAACAACGTTCGGGTGAAGCTAATTCGTATTATTGGACCAATGCATATGCTGAAAAGAAAAGACGATGCTCTAGGTTACCTGATCCAGATATGAGTAAAAAACTTAAATTTGTCACGCCTTGGGTTGAGGTATGAAAAATACTTCTTGACAACCTTTTAAAATATATTTTGTTAATGACAAATGATTATAAGTTTAATCGTTTCATATACTAGGATCTTGCACGCTGCACCAATGCTGTCAACAGAGTTCATTTTACAAATGAATTTGATGAATTTCTTGGACAAATAGGACCACTTAACTGCAAGTTTCCTTGGTGTGACGATGTGTGTGTGGATAGAAGGTTTTGGGAAAGTTTGGTTTGCTTAGACCCGCCTAGGAAAGGTTGGCTAAGGGATGAGGCAAGTACTCATACAACTGTACATACAGAAATGATTTCTTATAAAGTTTATCACACTCATTCATGTTTCGAAATTTACAGCACATAGAGTTGTGGGTTAATTACCTTTGGCATGTTAGGCCCGATACGGCTAATTGGGCGATGGTTAGTAGCTATTTTGTTCAGCTTCTGTTACAAAATTCTTTGCCGTTGTGGTATGCTAATGGTGAAAGATACTCTATTCCATGGTCTGACGTTAAGCACGTAAGTAACGATATATATATACATGCCGATTAATAATGGTGATTAGCTTTTGCCATATATTGATATTATGTTTGTGACCCAAACGTTGTAGGTTTTCATGCCGATTAATGAAACTGACGCTCATTGGTTTCTTGCCCGTTTGGAGATAGACACTGGCATTGTTACCTTTTATGATAGCGGTCAAACTTTTGAAGAGGAATGGCGAGAGTTTTATATCAAACTAAGGGAGTGTTTACAGGTTTGGCTATTTATTCATATGTCATAAGAATTAATACATAACTGTTTAACCAGCTTTTAAAACATTAGTTTTTTTTAAGACAGTGCTACTTTTGTCCACAGCTACAATTACCTGAGGTCCTAGCACAAGCGCAAGTATTTGAGAAGAAAGGCATTGATCCGGCTAGTTATTTCATTACATTTACTATCGCTGAACAAGTACCGAAGCAGGCCGGGATATTTGGTGATTGTGGTATTTGGGTATGTATTTTTTTATACCGCTTGGCTTTTGGTCTACCATTGGATGTGAAGGATCGTATTCAGGCTGCGCTTTCATACCGTGAACAAATGGCTAGTTTTTTTTTAAACACCGTGTTTGTGTTTAGCTATGTTCTATTTTTGTTGATGTATTACTTGAAACAAATTGATAACCATATGCTCCCTTGAATGGTTTTGTATTGAACATGTTGTATTATACTTGTGTTCAAGCTAAGGTAGTGACGTTGCAAATTTGTTTACTAGTAATATTTTTCTATAAAAATAAGCAAAAATATATTAAACACACACCAAATTATATATATACAAAGTAGGCCAAACCCATGCATGCTAGTTTACAAGTACTGTCCATTCGGTATGCATTACTCAACATTACACACTAGGCGACTTCTTTTGGGAGAGTTTGACTATATCTTAGATATATCATTTGAGTATGGCTGTAATGTACTTTTTAGACACTTTTTAACTGTTCAATATTTTGTACCTTTTGTATATTTTGTACCTACTAACCAAAACTACCCCATATTTTATCTTACACATATTTTCTGTTTTTCAGACTTCTACTAAATATGGCATCAGAAAACACAGAATCAAAGGGCTGTTATGAATTATGGTATCAAGAATGGCTGTAAGTTTGTCCATTTACTTTTTCTATATTAAATTTTATTCAACAAGGATTTTGTTTTGCTGAATTATATCCATTGTTACACAGAATGTCTGAAAACAGTCAAGATCTTCGGTTTGATGTTTATCATGGCAGTCAGTTTTTTTTTACCCCTTAAGTTATTTAGGTGGAGATGTTTTACATTTGAGGTTACCTAGGTTGAGTAGGTTATCGTATTCTCAAATATGTGACATGCTGTTGAAAGAAATTAAGGAGGATATTTGGGCTTGGTATTTTTGTCTTCCAAGTAGTAGTCTGGAGCAAGGGTTGACCCTTGTAGAAGATGATAATGATGTCAAGAAACTGTATGACATGGCTGAGCTCCATGGTCTAGTTGAGATCTATGTTTGTCATCAGCCACAGGTTCATTTAGTTACTTACTATCACAAGAACTTGTCTTTTGATTCCTCAGACGATGATCTGACGTTTAAAATTAAAAGTCACGAAAAGAAAAAAAAAGATGTCGACTGTCTGTCGTTTGAAGAACTAATGGCATGGGAAGAAGAGGAAAAAAATTCACCAGCCTACCTTAGGACACCTTATATCAAGCCTTTTGTTGAAGCTAGTTTATTCAGAGGAAAGTCTGAATTTGGTGGTAATAATGACCTTGAATACATTCCTCCTTGTTTAAGGACTACAGTCCGACCTTATGTGTCGGATGACTTTGAAGATTCTTGGACACAGAACTCCACTGTTACCGAGTGTTTGTCAAACGAACGTGGGTTCGAGGTTAGTCCGTTAAGAGGTAAGAACCTTTTGAACGACTTTGAGGCTGCTGATAATCATGACCTTCAGGATCCACATTCTACTAGTTTACTCCCATCTATTCAAAACAGCCCTTTAAAGTGTAAGAGGTTTTTTAATGACATTGATGGCCTTCCTACAGTTGGAAGCTCAACTGTAGTTCAATATGTGTCCAAGAAAAGTCGTTTTGAAACTGGTACCTTGAAATCTAGGAGATTATTTGATGAATTTGAAGAAGTTGGTAGTAATCAATCTGATGATATGAAGGGTGATGAGGCAATCAGTTTGGTTAATGATCAAGTGATAGTTGCAGATTCCACAGCTGATGGTTCCATGTCATACCCAGCCTCTTCTGATCCAAGTAATTCGAAGGTATTATGAAGGCTACCATGTGGTAGTTATTTGATCTTCCAGGGTGGTATGTACCCTGTTAAACAATTTGTATTTTTGTTCCTTTCCTTGCATGATGACTAGTTAGTGTATGTTACAAACTACACTAACTAGTCATCATGATGAAACAATTTATTTTCAGTATGTGGTGAAGGCTTGTTAGTGTATGTTACAAACTAGTATGTGATGATGCTTCTACTACCATGTGTATGTTACATTGCAATTATTATGATTAAATATGCTGATGTCTATCAGCACAACTATCTCGATAACAAAACTACAACAATCATCTCAATAAATTGGTTCATAGATAAGATTTTCCACACAACCATTACATTGTTAAAATTTAGACTCATAACATTTATTATTGAACTATTACATCCATTCAAACAGTACTGCTAGAACCACATCCTTCTTCAGTTGATTTCCTTTCCTTGAGTTTTTCAAAGTACTCTTCCAGTTCTTTAATCCTTTTTGCCAATGCCCTAACTTTTTCTGGTGTAATGCCATCTTGGTTCTCCTTACACGTAATATCACCATCTAGTTTTTTCTTCTCAGATAAATCTAAAGCCATTGTGGATTGTTGTATGTGTGCCATCAAATTGTCATCAGCATCCTCTTTCCTGTTTGGCACTTGTTCACAATTACCTTTTCCAGATAAGTTCAAAGCCATTGTGGATTGTTGTATGTGTGCCATCAAATTGTCATCAGCATCCTCTTTCTTGTTTGGCACTTGTTCACAATTACCTTTTCCAGATAAGTTCAAAGCCATTGTGAATTGTTGTATGTGGACTATAGAATTGACTGTATTTATGCTTATTTTGTTGACTTGTGTTTAGGCGGGAAAATTATTTTGGCGGGATAATAGATAAGCGTATTTTTAACCGATATAGTATGAGCGACTTTTTTAAAGCGATTTATGAAACACTAAAACCTTATCTTTTAGCTATTTTGGGCAACTGTCAAGGTTCGTGATCCTTTATTGTCATGGTCCCCCATATCAATATTGACTGTCTTTTATGTTTGAATATTCATCATAAAAATTTTAGCATTAACTAACCTTTACATGCTTGTAATTGTTTATAAGGTAATCATGGCCATCGAGTTTGTGGTGCGACCAAACAGAAATTTTTACCCTGGGTTTCTTGAGCTTCCTCGATTTGCTGACCGTGCTTTCAATGGGAATCGTCATTTCTATTTAACTGGAATACAAAGACAACGGAAGAAAGTAAGGATTATTGGTCAGTTAGGAGGTCCCATTAGGATTGTAGGTAACAAATGGGTAGAATTTGTTCATGAAAACATGTATACGGATGTTCACATGTTACACTTTGTTCAAGAAGGTGATGACTCTTTTTACGTTACTGGCTATGATTCTAAAGGGTTGGAAGTTGAGGATTATGCTGGTGTAGAAAGTCGTCATATAAGGTTTCAGAGTTATCGGCTGCCATACCCTCAATTTCCACAGGTTATTTATAACAACTCATTTTTTGTTTACGTTTATTTAAGAATACGTGTATTTTGTTACTGTGTATGTCATAATTGTTAATCAGCAGATGGTGTTTCAGACATTGCCCGGTAATTTTCTAGATGGTATTGGGTTGCGTGGTACTGTTGTTGTTGTTGTTGAAGGAATGGAGTTTAATGTGGATGTTACTTGGGGCTATGAACGAGGTCATGATCCTCGTGTTTTGTATGTTATGGATGATGAGATGTGGTCGACTGCTCTTCAATATTCCGATATTGAATTTGGCGATGTTATTGTTTTTACTACATTGGCAAAGAATAGGTTGAATATAACCGTGTTTGGTTTCGAAGGTGGGGCAAAGATACAGGGGCAGTTTCTTGGTGTGACGCAATTGTTTTTTCCACAAAATGATCTTGATAACGAAGATGGAGGTAGGCTTGAAATCTCATAATCATATTCAATAATATCATAGCATTTATCTTTAAGATTTATTTTCATATTTTTGAAACAGGTGATGAGCGAATGCAACACATTTGCCAATGGATTGGTCACCTTGATCATTTTGGTGAGCGAACTGATGTCTTTTACAGAAGGTCTACTGAAATTCTTCCGTTATGTAAACTTGTAAGTTTGTGTTTTGTGTGCACTTTGTTGTCTATGCATTTATGTAATTATATATAATTTTTGTAATTGTTGCACACCAGGATATTCCAAACCATTTTCTTCAGAATCATCCTATGCATTTTTATCAAAATGCACTTTTTAGGAATGATGAAGTCGAATACATGATGCAAATTCAGATTGAGTATCATAGAGACAATCCATTCCGGGTGAATCATGTTAATGCATTAGGTGACTGGACCTACTTTTTTGAAGATTGTGAGTTTGAGCATGGAAAGATGATAAGGTTTAAGTTCATGTATGTAGAGTCTTATGATGGTTTGGTGTATCCTGTTTTCCATATTTGTTAGGAAATCAGATAAGGTTTAATTTCATGTATGTAGATTGTTATGACATTTTCTCTATATATTTTGTTGGGTTACATGAACAAACTTTTCAGTGGTTAAAGAGTGTATATACTTGTATTCGATTGGACTGTTTAGACTGTTACAAATTTTAACACTTTATGGTAAGTAGGACTTTCACAACACAACCATTATGTTGTAATCCTTCATATTAGTTCATAATATCACTATTTTTCCACTACTTTTGGTAGACGTAATCTTGGTCAACAGATTGGAGTGTCGTTGGTGTATCCACTGCTAGGACATTTCAAACCACTGCTAGAGTTGATGAAACCACTGCCAGAAGAATGATACCAATGCTTGAATTAAACCACTGCTAGAGTTGATGAAACACTGCTAGAGTTGATGAAACCACTGCCAGAAGAATGAATCCAATGCTTGGATTAAACCACTGCTAATACTGTTGTTTAACCACTGTTTGTATATTGTAAGGCTGGTTCCAGTCGCGACCTGGGACGAACTGGGACAACCTGCGCCACGTCACATTTCTCTCTCCAACGACCCAAGAAAACTTTTATTTTAAAATCATTTTTAACATAAACTAAAATTTCATTAATAATTAAAATGTTACAATGCTAAATAAATACAATCCGAAATACGTAAATCATAAATCTAATCAGAATGCTCCCCGCATGCAGAGTCATACGACGGAGTACGAGAACGAGCAAATCCCTCCAACCGAGCCAAATCTTCCTCGTCTACAGCATCGTCTACACCATCGTCTTTGTTCTCCCGATAGCTCCAACTTATTTTGGTGCTGGCGTTGTTCGTTATTTTCGAAACACACCGCCACAAGTTGTCAGCAACCTCGCGATCTTTGCGTGCTTGATCTTTCAAAAATTTGTCGATGACAGCTTTTCTTTCAATGGTAATGTCGTTGCAAATCTGGTAGTTTTGTCTCATTTGTTCCTTTTCCCCCTTTGCCTGGTCAAACAATTTGATGACGGTTATAATAGCGTTTTTTCGAGCCGCATCGTCGATATTGCATTGATTTTGAACGTACACTTGCATATCTTCAACAGAATGGGGGAGACGGCAAGCCATATTAAATCTTGTGGGAAGTATTTTGATCTTCAATTGTGTTTGAAATTGTGTGTTAAAAAATGTGTTTGAGGTGAAGTTGGTATTTATAGAGCGGTAAAAATTGTTTTGAAAATGTTTATTTTTGTTTGTTTGTTTTTTTTTTTTTTATATTTACTGACCAAACGGTTGTTGCTTTTAGGGGAAATATTTATTGCATACATTTATACGACAACTGTAATGTACTATCACATATCCCAAAATATTCTGAGCAACTTTTTAAAAGCGCCTTTTTTCAATTTAGCGATTTATGATACACTAATAGTTTGTCTTTTATCTTTTTGTTCCCACATTCACTTCCTACCGACCAGAACCCTATCTTCTTAATAATCTAATACAACTGTCGTTTTCGTTCGATTATTAAAATTGAATTGTGCGAAAGGTTCGTCATACTTTATTGTCATGGTCCCCCATATCAATTTTGCCTATATTTAATGTTTCAATATTCGAACCTAATTAGGGTTTACATTTAAAATTATTTTTACTTTTTAAAGTATTGTATTTTACGTGTTCCTGTAACAGGATGGCACCTATTTGGAGTTCAGATCCTCGTTACCTGTTTGACGTTCATCTTTTGGGGGAGTTTTATTTCCAACCGTTGAGGTATGAAAATGGGGGTGTTTTTTATTGGAGTTTGTCCAAGGATAGGAAGGTGGACTATAATAGTATGTGCCAGTTTCTGAAAGAACATACTGAGCTAAATTTCCATTCGTTGTTTTTCTGTTTACCACAATGTCAATTAGAGGTAGGATTGAAACTAATAGAGTGCGATAGGGATGTGGCTGCCATGTATGACCTTGTTGATCGATATGGGAAGTTGATGATGTATATGGCACATAATCCCCAAAACTTATTTGATTTTTATTATCAAAATCTTAACTTTTGTGATTCTGAAGATGATTATACAACCAAATTGATTATACATGGAAGAAGATTAAAAGATGCAAGCAATATGACATATGATGAGCTTATTGCTTGGGCTGAAGAAGAAGCAAGCGTCCTTATTGATGTTGATGTCGATATGTCTGTTAGCCATAGGGATGTAGTTGCTAAGCCTAAGGTTAAGCGTAAGTTGGTTTTCATTGAAGAGCAAGATAAAGCCTTTGCAGGCGATCGATAAAAAAATTAAGGTGGTGCCAAAAAAAAAAAAAAAAAAAAAAAAATCAAATCAACGCTGAGCTGTTAGATTCTACTTTGTGACACATACATCTAATAAACCAGGCGATATATGTGTCACAAAGTAGCATTTAGCAGCCCAGGAATATCGCGGTTTTTTTTTTTTTTTTTTTTTTTTTTTTTTTTTTTTTTTTTTTGGGTTTTTGTTTATAGCAGACACTTATATTTTACCTGGTGCGTTAAAGTTACCAATTAATTCATATCACACTTACCACGACACGTATCCATATCGATTATACTTTTTTTTGATGGTGTAGGTTATGTTTTCAACACTACGTTACAAGCCAGCATATCAACGGAGCATGTTATAACACAGGTATGTTCCCACAAAAGTACTTAGACAAACATAAAAAAGTAAGTGCATATATATCCAACAAAATTAACCTTAATTGGTTTATAGAACATCCATAAGCATAAACATAAACATCATACATTCCTAACCATATACTAAACTCAAAACATATATGAAGAAACCAGTTCAGTACACCATAGACTTGCGCTTCTCAATGAATGACATAAGCTCCCTTGTTCGCTTCTGCTTGTTCACAACCTTCACCAACATGTTAGCAATGTCTACCAAATCTTCATTTTGCAAAATATTCAACTGTGAAATACTTTGCACACATGAATCAAAGGGATACAAAAGCTCCAACTCTGCAATCACGAAATCCCTCTCGGTAACACGAGACCTAATATCTTGGGCTTTTTTGGTTAATTCTGCTTCGTCCACCCTAGTGACAGTAACCTCCCTACTAAACTTCTCCACCATCATGTCTCTAACGAGACTAGAACCAGCAGCAGCAGCTAACTCCTGGCAGAAAGGCATTTTTGTAGTCATTTTCTTCTTCTTTTTTTTTTTTTTTTTTTTTTTTTTTTTTTTAACAAAACAGCAGTTAAGATAGCCCTTTGGTTTATGTGTGTTTTTATATTAGTTATAAGGTCTTGATATGATAGCCACGCATAGTTATTATGGCATTTTGACTTATAAGCCATATTGATTTGATTTGATAGCCAACTTGAACCAAAATAAGTATACTACACTACTTGATGAATTTGTTTACTTGAGGAAATGTTGAACCTTTGTTTCTCTTTAATTTGACAGGTTTACTTGAGGAGACGTGTTTAAACATATTGCAAACGTGCATGGACTCACAATAATTGTATTGCTAAATTGTATATTCGACAATTGTATTTAAGTGGGCTACTTTTATATGTCTTTATTTAGTTTAGTTCCCTTTATTTTAAATTGTTGAGCGATATTTTATAAGCATGTATATCACCCAAGTATGTAGAAGAAAGTATGATCTTTATATGTAAAAAGACATTTTTGGTACCCAAAAATATATATGCAATAAGACATTTGTTTAATAGTACTATCACGTAATCCAATATATTCTGAGCGACATTTTTTAAAGCGCCTTTTTTCTTCTTATCGATTACTGCCCACTATCACATCGAAGCCCAACAATAACTCTACATTTAGGGCCCCTACATTTATTTACAAGTCAAATGCAAATCTTTTCCGCTTTGAGGTCAAACAACAATAAGTGTAAAAAAGTATTGTCACACAAACCAATGTATGCATCATGTCAAGTACTTTCACATAAACCGATGAATTCCAAGCGACCTTATTAACGCGCCATTTTCATCTTACCAACTTAAACCGAGTAGACAAACATATTTTGTTTTAGTAACCAAAAATTGGATTCAAGGAATTATGAGGTTGATATTTTATTTTATGTTTTTATTTTAATTATGTCGATTATGCGATATAATTTTGCTTTTTTAATTCAACGTCAATGTAGGTTGTTTTGTAAAACACAAAACCCAATCAAAAGAGAAGAGATTGCGACGGTAAGGTTGCGTTTAGTTGAGGGAAAACACTCTTGTTTTTCACAAAATGTTTTGTGGAAAACAAGGAACACAGAGATCGCGTTCAAATTAACGTTTTCCACCAAAATGTTTTGCAAAACACAAATCCCCTATTTCCTAACTTAACAAGGAAAATTACAAAACAAATTTTAGTTGTTTTCCTTGTTTTCCTTTGTAACCCTCAACCCTCCCTCCCTTTCTTCAAAACAGAAAATAGAAACATCAACTAAACGCGTTTTCTATATTTTCAAGTGTTTTGTGGAGATTAATTCTCCTTCCAAATTTTTACAAAACTAGAGATAGAAAATAAGAGAAATTGTTCTCCAACTAAACGCACCCTAAATATCTTGAGTGTTACTGTGCCACCAAACTCATATTAAGTTGCCTTAAACCTTGCACCCGCCTATATAACAGACCCCAATGCACACTTATCTCTTCACAATATCCCCAAATCTTCTTCACAAACCCTAAATTCTACCACAAACCCCAAAAATGCCATAAACCATAATTCACCACTAAAAACCATGAATACTAAACCAGAGGTTGTAAATCCAACCTCTTCTCCATCATCATCATCATCATCATCCAGTGATTTCCTTCAGTTCTTTCCATATCCTTATGATCCTCGACCTAAAAAATCACCTTTTCTCCCATCATCAGAAGATGATAGTGTAGAGAATCCAAGTGTATCTGCTGATGATTCTGATGACTACTATAAGGAGGGAACATCTTACTCCCAACCTCCAACACCTCTGCCTCAATGCAGGCCTCGAGCAAGCAATCCGCCACTTCCTATGGGTGGAAAGGTGGTGCTTGGTCTTCCTGCACCTGGTTTTGGTGCATCAACACACATCGCATAGAAGAAATGCTAGGGAAGGGTGGATGGGTTGCATTTTGGTTGAAATACATGGAGGAAGCACAAAGGAGACCTTTATTTTTCTCCATCATCAACGTTTTCATCAATCCATCCTTCATACTTTTGACCCTTAGCATCTTCGTTATAGAAGTCTTGTAGCTCCAGCCATCGGGATAGAACGAATGGGTGGTTATGCAGGACTTCAAAAACGCAAATCCAGCATTTAGTGTGATAGATGTGAGCAGTCATGCTCATCTTCACTGCTCTTTAGATGTTGGAACAGATGATATGCACTAGATTAGGTTTAGTAGTAGTAGAAATATTAGTAGGAGATCATGTATAGCACTTTGGATTTGTAGTTGCATTTGAAGTTGATTGGGTTTTGTAAGTTGTAAGCTGTAAACTGTTTCATGAATGAATGAATGAACAATTTGACTTCAATCTCTTCTCTTTAGAACTTTAGCTTTGTGAGTTTTTATGGAATAAGATGTGGGATTTTGAAATTACCAGTTTGGATTGGTTAGGGTTTATGTGGAGCTTCAATTGGAAGTGATTTGAAGATCAATTACTTCAACTGGGAGTGATTTGGGGGAAAAAATAAGTTTGCATCAAATTTACAAAACACACCCTTGAAGACTGCATTACCATGAAATTGCTAGCAGTGGATTTCAAACAACTAGCAGTGGTTTGATAAAGTATAGCAGTGGATACATCAAATTTACAAAACAGCCCCGCAAGTATAAATTATCAGGAAAACCACTGGCAGTGCATTGACAACCAAAGGCAGTGGTTTGATAGACAATAGCAGTGGATACATCAAATTTACTAAACAGCCCGTCAAGTATACATTAAGAGGAAGCTGCTATCAGCGGGTTGAAGACCACTAGCAGGGGTTTCATAGACGCTAGCAGTGGATATCTAAAATTTACAAAACAGCCCCCCATGTGGTACATTAAGAGGAAGCTGCTATCAGCGGGTTGAAGACCACTAGCAGGGGTTTCATAGACGCTAGCAGTGGATATCTAAAATTTACAAAACAGCCCCCCATGTGGTACATTAAGAGGAAGCTGCTAGCAGCGGGTTGAAGACCACTAGCAGGGGTTTCATAGACGCTAGCAGTGGATATCTAAAATTTACAAAACAGCCCCCCATGTGGTACATTAAGAGGAAGCTGCTAGCAGCGGGTTGAAAACAACTAGCGGGGGTTTCATAGACGCTAGCAGCGGATACATCAAATTTACAAAACAGCCCCCCAACTATACATTATCAGGTCAAGTACAAGAAAGAAGGAAAATCACGTGCTTATATTTACGACTTACATTTTTTTAAAATAATTTGTAATATAAGTGTAAAAAAGTATTGCCCACAATCACATCGAATCCCAACAATAACTCTACATTTAGGGCCCCTACATTTATTTACAAGTCAAATGCAAATCTTTTCCGCTTTGAGGAGTGTAAAAAAGTATTGTCACACAAACCAATGTATGCATAATGTCAAGTACTTTCACATAAACCGATGAATTCCAAGCGACCTTATTAACGCGCCATTTTCATCTTACCAACTTAAACCGAGTAGACAAACATATTTTGTTTTAGTAACCAAAAATTGGATACAAGGAATTATGAGGTTGATATTTTATTTTATGTTTTTATTTTAATTATGTCGATTATGCGATATAATTTTGCTTTTTTAATTCAACGTCAATGTAGGTTGTTTTGTAAAACACAAATACAAATTAGACTAAGATTGACAACGTCATAAACAAAAGTAGTTACACTTAACTAGTACACACATAACCCACCATAACTAACCTAAACAAAACATAAACCCTAACATGAAGGCTTCACAAATTCAAATGACCATTGACTCAAGATGTTCAATGAAGGATAACAAAGAAGAAACGCGAGCAAGCCTTTCTAAGATGGAGGTCTGCTTCCTTACAATCTCAGCCCTATCTTCAATTTGCATCCTTCTCATGTGCCGAACAGACGCAACAGACGAGTTAGTTGGACCCACAACCAACAGCTCTCCAATAAGCACATCCCTACGTTGTACACGAGCGGTTAGCTCGTCAATCTTCTCTTGCAGATCTAATTCATCCCGAACAGTATCCCTAACTTCTCCCCAATATTCCACAATCATCATAGCCTTGACAGATCGAGAGTTTGCTGTACGGGATAGTTGATCCAAGAGGGGAAGACGGGGGTTGGACATTGTTGTTGTTGGTTGAGATGTTTTTTTTTTTTAGAGAGGATTAAAAATAGAGTGTGGAAATATAGAGTGATAACCACAAAATGTGTTGGTAGTTGTGATAGGAGTTGTTAAATAGAGTGGAATTATAGTAGTTTTAAAATAGAAGTGTAAACCGTATATTATTTACAAGGAAAAAAATGTATACTGTTTAGAAGTTATCATCATATATGTTTTGACTGTTAATTGATATTTGTATATAGTTTAGAAGTTATCATCATATACGTTTTTGTTTTGTCACAATAACACAAGTTCGCTAAACATAATTTCTTATATAAGCATAAATCGATAACATAAAATGTGTTTCCAAAATCACCAATGGTCCAAAAACTGTACATAAGCTACATATAACAAAATGTTCAAAAACTATACCTATAATCCATTTAGCGGTAATCCTAACCAAGTTATTCTCTACAAACATATAATAACACATAGGGCGCGAACTCGTGTTAACCAGGGTCTTTTGTCAGTAGACTTCCGCTATCTCCTGCTTCTTCGAGTTTGACCAAAGCTTAACCTGCGTATTTTAAATAGCTTAGGGTTTTAAGTAATGAGAACTATCCAACCATCGGGTATCAAAAAGACCCTTTAAACCATTAAGCTCGAGTGGGTCATTTTAACAATTAGGGTAGGGGGGTAGGATGGTGGGTTTTTTGAGACATAAACCAAGTTCTTGGCAGGGTGTTGGGGTCCAACCCCTTTCATGTGTAATAGCACTTTAACAAGGATAATGAGATTATGTTGTGTTCATATGCCTGTGATACACGAAATTTTATCGTGTTTGCATACGACTATTTGAACAGTGTGTATATGGTTGAAGGGTCCTGAAAACAAAGGAATGATGTTAGTGTGTCTGCTTAAAGTTATATTATACCATTGCCCGACACCATTTCCTTATCCTTTTTACAATGATCACCCCCAAAACAAACCAACAATTCTCTACTATATTATGAACCAACAAAATTGTAGTGTGCGTGTATGACACGTGGCTTCTTTGATGGTTCACGGCGACGAGGTACACGGTTTCTTGGTCCAGTAGATACGGGAAAGTGTACAACACGTTTCTTGTTACGGTTTGTAATGGTTACCTGATGATGAGAGTTGAATCTTGAAGGGTAGAAAGGTAGTGCAAAGTGGTTTAGCCATGCGTATAGAGTTCATAACTGTGCTTGTGTGTGTTTTTAGTGTCTGTTTTTTGTAGAGAAACTCCATGTTTCTGTGTAACAAAGAGATGTCAGAGATTATAAGAAATAGATGACATGGTTTTGTAATGATAGTGATGGCGAGTGAAGTGGAGTTAATGAGGCACCCTCAAAAACACTCATATCGCTCCCCACCATTATATATCATTACCAACCATTTCATCTATCTTGTTATCATCTATGATCTCATACCACACGGAAACATGGACTTTGTCACCAAAAAAGACACCACTAAAAAAACACACTCAGTTAAACAATCTCAAAGCAAGCTAAACCCTTTTGCACCACCTTTCTACACTTCATGATTCAACCCTCTTCATCAGGTAACTTGTACATACTGTAACAATAAATGGCTTTACACTTTCCGGTATCTACTGGACCAAGAAACCGTGTACCTCCTCGTCGTATACCATCAGAGAAGCCACGTGTCATGGCTGTTTGACTTCAATATTGTTGTTTGATAATATAGGAGAGAATTGTTGGTGAGTTTTTGGGAAGATCATTGTAAAAAGGAGAATGAAATGGTGTTGGGCAATGGTATAATAGCACTGTAAGCATACCCACTAACAGCATTCTTTTGTTTTCAAGAACCCTCAACCATATACACACTGTTCAAATAGTCGTCCGCAAACACGATCAAATCTTTTGTATCACAAGCATATGAACACAACATGATCTCAATATCCTTGTTAAAGTTCTATTACACATGAAAGGGGTTGGACCCCAACACCCTGCCAATAACTTGGTTTATGTCACAAAAAAACCACCATCCTACACTCAGACCCTAATTGTTAAAATGACCCACTCGAGCTTAGTGGTTTAAAGGGTCTTTTTGAAACACGATGCTTGGATAGTTCTCGTTACTTAAAACCCTAAGCTATTTAAAATACACAACGACATATCTTACCTTTTGGCATCGACTGCTGTCACGGCTTGGTCTCGGATTGGAACCCGTGACACCTAATCAATTTGAAGCAAGTATAAAAGCAAATCATATATTCATACAACTAATCAATTGCATATAACATACTATATAACAATACCTAATAAACAAGAGATACCCAGCTAAGATTACAACTATCTAACAAAAACCCATGAAGCTTTTTACGGTCAGTCAAGAGTATTTATAAAAAGTAGTAAAAGATACCTGCTCGGTGATGTAGTGGTGGTGGAGGCGGCGCTATGATGTAGTGGTGGTGCAGTGATGAAGATGAAGATGAAGAAGTTGAGGTTAATAATTGGGGTATGTGTGATATGGGTAGTATCTGAGTTATAGGTTCTTAAATAGAAGTTAAGTGTTTGGTTATAAGTTGTTGAGGAGTAAATTAAGTGGTTGACTTTGGTTTCATTAAGTGTTTGGTTATTTGACACGTTGCAAATTATTTTAAAAAATCGTATATTACAAATTATTTTAAAAAATCACAAAACGAGACACGTATATTACAAATTATTTTAAAAAATTGTAAGTCGTAAATATAAACACGTGATTTTCCATCTTTCTTGTACTTGACCTGATAATGTATACTTGGGGGGCTGTTTTGTAAATTTGATGTATCCGCTGCTAGCGTCTATGAAACCCCTGCTAGTTGTTTTCAACCCGCTGCTAGCAGCTTCCTCTTAATGTACCACTTGGGGGGCTGTTTTGTAAATTTTAGGTATCCACTGCTAGCGTCTATGAAACCCCTGCTATTGTCTATCAAACCACTGCCTTTGGTTGTCAATGCACTGCCAGTGGTTTTTCTGATAATATATACTTAGGGGCTGTTTTGTAAATATGATGTATCCACTGCTATACTTTATCAAACCACTTCTAGTGGTTTGAAATCTACTGCTAGCAATTTCATGGTAATGCATACTTCAAGGGTGTGTTTTGTAAATTTGATGCAAACTTATTTTTCCCCCCAAATCACTGCCAGTTGAAGTAATTGATCTTCAAATCACTTCCAATTGACGCTCCACATAAACCCTAACCAATCCAAACTGGTAATTTCAAAATCCCACATCTTTTTCCATACCAACTCACAATGCCGTCGCAGTATTCCAACACCCATAACCTAGTTGCTTACTTAAAAAAAAATAATCAATCAGATGGTTTTCATGAGATGATTGATTTTATCAACCACAGTAAAATTCAGTTTGCATTAACTGTAGCACCCACAATTCTCAAAGACTATATACATGATTTTTGGGGTAAAGCTGAGATACAGGAGCGAGATGGATTTGAGGTGTTTAGGACTGTGGTGGATGATAATGAGATTTTGGTGGATGAGGAAGTCATTAGAGGTACGTTGAAACTCAATGATGCTAACGGACTAGTTAATCTTTCTGATAATGATATATTTTTAGGTTTAGAAAGATTAGGTTATACAAGAAGGGGAGACAGGGTAAAATTTTTGAAATGTATGTTTTCTCCCGAATGGAAGTTTTTAATTCACACCTTGCTGATGTGTCTGAGTAGTAAGACCACTGGGTTTAATGAATTTCCCTCCAAAATTGCAACTGCTTTAATTTGTCTATCTGAAGGGAGGGAATTCAATTGGTCTAGCATGATTTTTGAAGGGTTTTTGCAGAATATTAGGAAAAAAGGTAAATATTACTTGTATCCTAGGTTTGTTCAACTTATTGTGGGTAGCCAAATAGCAGAACCTGTTGAACATAATACAAAGTATGAGGTGCATTATATGCATCATAAGGTTTTTACTCATATGAGGAAACAAAATCCTAATTTAACAATCCCAAATGTTCCATTGTTCCCGCATATGATTAATTTACCTGTCATTCGTGAGTTTGATGATGTAAATGAACCCCAATTGACTGAACCTGAACCCACTGACACCGTAGTTCCACCCACTATTAGTCCGACTGTAACCACTGAAACCAACCTTGATGCTATGATAAGTTCACCACGCGCACCAGTTAACACAGGTCGAACTGAGGAAGGTATCTTGGAACATCAACATGAATGGACGTATAATGATGAACATCAACATGATGCCTTTTCGAATGAACGACCAGTTAACACAGGTCGAGTTGGGGATGAAAATCGTGAACGATTAAATGAATTGACGGTTAAATGTACAAAAATGGAGAATACGATCAGAGAATTGAAGCACAGGATGTTTGTGATGGAAAAAGTTAGGGGACATGGGCGTAGTGTTGTTAGAGGAGTTAGGAGACATGGGCGTAGTGTTGTTAGAAGAGTTAGGAAACATACTAAGAAAGTGACATCCTCTCAAGATGTGGTTTTGGAGGACCAAAAAACACAGGGGACGACTGAAGGATTTGATTCAGGGGACGCTGCAGTTGTGCGTATGGATGAGGATGTGGATAGTGTAGATCATGGAGGGGAGTATGTGGTGTCTGATAAAGATGGGAATGAAGCTGTACTCGAGATCGTGAAGAATGTATTAGATGATATAGAGAAGGATTTGGTGCAGGACACATCCACTGATAGTCTTTCAGAACCCACCGCTAGAGTTGTGCGTATGGATGAGGATGTGGATAGTGTAGATCATGGAGGGGAGTATGTGGTGTCTGATAAAGATGGGAATGAAGCTGTACTCGAGATCGTGAAGAATGTATTAGATGATATAGAGAAGGATTTGGTGCAGGAAACATCCACTGATAGTCTTTCAGAACCCACCGCTACAACTCAACTGAGGTAACCCCACCAACTGATGTACAACTTAAAGAGAAGGAATTGGTGCAGGACACATCCACTGCTCCAACTGATGCACAAGATAAAGAGGAGGAGGTGGTGCGGGACACATCCAATGCTAGTGTTTCTGTAACCTTAACCTCACCAGCTGATGTACAAGTTAAAGAGAAGGAGGTGGTGCAGGACACATCCACTGCTCCCAATGATGCACAAGATAAAGAGGAGGTGGTGGTGCAGGACACATCCACTGCTAGTGTTTCTGTAACCTTAACCCCACCAGCTGATGTACAAGTTAAAGAGAAGGAGGTGGTGCAGGAGACATCCACTGCTCCCAATGATGCACAAGATAAAGAGGAGGTGGTGGTGCAGGACACATCCCCTGTTAGTGTTTGTGTAACCTTAACCCCAACAGCTGATGTACAAGTTAAAGAGAAGGAGGTGGTCAAGGACACATCCACTGCTCCCAATGATGCACAAGATAAAGAGGAGGTGGTGGTGCAGGACACATCCACTGCTAGTGTTTCTGTAACCTTAACCCCAGCAGCTGATGTACAAGTTAAAGAGAAGGTGGTGGTGCAGGACACATACTCAGAACCCACTGCTACAACTTGTCTATCTGAAGTAACGACAACAACTGATGTACAAGTTAAGGAGAATGAGGTGGTGCAGGACACATACTCAGAACCCACAGCTACAACTTCAACTGAGGTAACGACACCAAGTGATGTAGAAGTTAAAGAGAAGGAGGGGCTGCATGAGACATCCATGGCTAGCGTAACCTTAACCCCACCAGCTAGTTTGAAAAGTGTAGTAGACAATAGAGTAGTCTCACACACTGCTATTACAACCACATCTACAATTGTCACAACTACATCTGTTTCACCACCTAAATCAAAAGAAGTTGAGAAGGAGGCTGCCAGTACACTGATAAATTTAAGCAAAAGTTCATCAAACCCTACACCTACCATTGCACCGGCTCCTATATTTCTTAAACCAACTGGACCTAAACCCTTGACTACAAGTTTGACTATTGGTGAGCCTTTGAACAAGAAGGTGGCTCTACCAGATAATGGAAAGGGAAAAGGTATTGTTGAACCTGATATAAAGTTTAAGAATACACAAGAGCAGATTGATTATGATTATGAATATGGTGTAAGAATGGAAGCTGCAGAAAAAGCAGAAATAAAAAGGAAAAGGCTAGAAGAGGAGGAAGCTAATCAGAGATGGATAGATGATTGGGAGGATTCACAAGCCTATCTTGAAGCTTCTAATAATATTGGGATTGAGTACACTCGTGAAGTGTGGGAAATGTTCTCTAATAATCAAAAAGCAAGAATCTTGGATGAATGGTTCACGAAGTTCAAAAAAGAGAAAAAGCAAGTCAAAAGAAAGAAACCTCCTACAAAGAGCGATATGAGAAATACATACATGAAGATTATCAAGAATTCAGGCATACATCTTGGTGTAGATCTAAGAACATGTTCAACAGAGAGGCTGAAGGAGCTTAGTCAGAAGTGTATGAGGGTTAATGAAGATCACATTCCTATGAATTCTGAGAAAGAAGCAGAATGGTTAAAGAAGCAATCCAGATATAAAAGACAAAAGGTGGACGAAGATTTGAAAAAGAAAGAAAGAACTAAATAGTATTTTAAGGAGACTAATAGTCCTAATCCTGAACCTATTAATCCTATTCCTTTAAAAGCAGTTCATCCTATTATCGATTGGCAGATTGTCAAACATAGAGGTAGAGAAGTAGTTGAGATTACAAGAGGTGATGGATGCAAATCCACTTATTGGTCATTTGGGATGTTACTGGATTGTTTGACTAGGGGTGATTTGGACGAGTTGTGGAAAGTAATGAAGTTCAGATATGGGAAGTTAGGTCCAAATGGAGAGTTAGCTAAGTTTGTGTGGGCTGCTATAAAGAGCATGTTTGAACCTGATCTTGAGGCTGAATATTGGTATGATTGTGAGGTGGTTGAATGGATATTGTACTCATACTGCAAGGTTCATGGTGTAAAAACAAAAAAAGAGGATAGGTTTTTCATGTTCGTTGATAGGGATTATCCTTTATCAAAGAATGTGGCAAGACAAATGCTGGAAGCTAAACTCAGTTCAAGAGGAACAAAGGAGACACATCCTATAATTGATCCACTGTTTAAAAAGATAGAGAAGATTGCAGACCTACAAGGAACCTACTGCCAGTGGTGATTAAACCAATCCTAGAAGATTCAATCCACTGCTGATGTTAGAATGAGGCTAGTAGTAAAGGTCAGACGATACTTTAACAATGTGAATTTAATGTCTTCGATTGTTCAATTTTTGTTATTTTCGCAACCTCATTTTAAATTAGAATCCCATATATTCCATAGGTATACGCTGGATATGATGAAAAGACAGAAGATTCAAGACCATCCAACTATTGAACACAAGATAAAATGTGAGTAAAACTCCTACTTACTAGGAAACTTTATTGAATAAAGTATGTTACTAGGAAAGCACGCACGATATAACACTAAGTACTTGGAAATCAGATACATTATAGCACTAAATTCTTACTTGGGGCATATAGTAGTCTTAGTTACTAGGATATCACATACGACATAACAGTTAGTACTTCGCATATCGCACAGTGCTTATAGCGGCAACGTACCCTCAAGCTTATGAATAAAGAAATTCTTGTTTCGAGCACTCAGCTCGAGTTCTCCTGCCAAGATATTCATTTGCATCACTTTGTGTTCACTAAGGGCCTGCTCCTGCTTCAGAAAGTCAACAGTTTTTTGTGGCACCTTCTTACGCACAGTTGCCATCTCTTGAATAACGGCAGCCCTTTCACGATTAAGTCTAGCCAATTCTTGAGTTAGGATGTTCACCTTTCTTGCCAATTGAACATCTTCGATTGCAGCGGTACGGCAGTAGTAAATCATCATGTCTGTCCAGTTGTTAGTGTTAGCAGCGGCTCTTATCTCATCACATTTAGGCAGACCTGACATTGTTTTTGCTTACTTATTTATGGAATGATGTTGTGTGAAAATATACTTGCAAGTTTGCTGTTAAATAGACAGATTGAAAGGTAAATAAACAGTCACATGCATACATTGACGTTACACTATATGCCTGACTCCTCTATGTTTTTATAGAAAAGAACAAAAAATGTGCACATGTTCAACAGTTTATTGTATAACATTCTCACAAAGTAACATAAAAAAACAATAAAAGCAAGCCACTCCTGTAGCTATTATTATTCAAGTAACAAACATTGAAAATTCTAAATGACTGATAAGTTGTGCTTCCATTGTGTTAAAGTTCAAATTGAAGTACTATAAATCGTCCAAATGAACAACATTTTCAGTCACAGGTTGTGACTGAATGTTGTTACGAACGATGTTTTCAGGAGTAGATGATTCACATTTCCATACGATATCATTGTTTGATTGACCACTTGCTTCTCCCTGTTCGACCTCTACACGCGTCCTCTGTCCACCGTGTCGTTCTTGTTCCACTGCTTCTTCATTAGTTGTAGGGGTGCACGATTGTGACTTTCTTTTACGTTTCTGACATGTGGCATTAGTTCAAACAACCATATCAGTAATAACATTAAAAATTATACACATTGAAATAAAATATAGAAACACACTTGCCTTGCTTGTCATCAACGGTTCAGTACATGACTGTCTTGTGTGTCCTGCCTTTCCACACCTGCCACAGGTTTTGCTTCCTGGCTCTTCCCCCTGTGATCGGATACGTTTCTTTTCTTTGGGTCTTCCAGGTTGTCGCTTATCCATAGCAGGAGGTTTTACGGTTTGCAAGTCATCAGGAGTACGCCACAAGGATACATCTTTTAGAGGATAAACCCTTGCTTCGTATGTATTTTTTAGTGACGTTTTGTTAAACCAATCCATAGCCCAACTGCTAGTGTCAGTCATCCCTTCAACTCTAGACACAGCACAAACATGACCACAAGGTAGACCAGATAGCTGCCATTTGCGGCAAGTGCATTCTCTGTTGTCAAAGTCAACAATATGAACATGTTTCGGATCAGTGACTTGGTAAATCTTGTGCATCTCAATTCCGTTAACACCCCAATTAGCACTCTTTGCCATTCTATTGTTTACTTTTGCATTTGCCCATTCGCTAAGTTCATCAGTTGGAGCATCTGAAATAAAAAAAATAATAATACATTTTCATGCGACGTGCCAAATATGTAATAAACCAAGTATAATATACAGTTTTTTTAAGTTACCTTTGTATTTTGCTCGACGTTCAAAATACCATCTTTGTAGAAGCCTTCGGTAGTACTCCATTAGCTGGGTTATTGGAACCTTCCTAACATCTTTCGTTAAAGAGTTTACTGATTCAGCACTATTTGAGGTCAAATAATTGTACCTGTTTGCAGGGCAGTAAGCACGCGACCATTTATCAAATCCAGCTTCATCTTTTAGTTTTTTATACACATCATGTTTTAATGATCGAATCTCAGAAATTGAAGCATCAAACTCCTGCTCTGTGTAAGCTTTGCATGTCCTCCAATATATAGCCTTCCACTTTCTAGTTTTCAAATTGCAGTTCATCATTAAATGCCGACAGCAAAAACCATGAAACGCGCTGGGAAAAACGGTACTACATGCATGTGCAATTGCCGGATGTCTGTCAGAGATGATGGCCAAATCTTTTACTTCACCAATGCATTCTTTAAGTTTGGTCAAAAACCATGTCCATGATTCATTGGTCTCACCTTGAGAGACACCAGTTGCAATAGGTATAATCTGGTTGTTGCCGTCCATCCCAACAACAACCAGATTCGTACCAAGGTATCTCCCTTTAAGATGTGCGGCATCAATGATTAGCAATGGTCGCATAAAACGTAAGAAGCTCCGGATCTATTTTAAAACAATCAGAAATTTGCTTAATTAATAAAATTTCGATAACAATGAAGGTATTAATCATAAATAAAATATAATAGAATTTATGAAAAACTTACAGCAACACCGAAACCAATGAATACCATCTTAAACCGATCTGTCTCATCTGTCTCAATGTGAGTTACTGTCCCCTCATTTTCCAACTTTAAGTTATAGCAGTAATACGGCAACTGCTCAAAAGACTCCCTAGGACAACCGTTCAACAACTGTAATGCAATGTTTTTCCCACCCCAAGCTCGGTAGTAGGAAATGTCTACTTTCCAATCAACATTAAAATCGTTTTTTATGTCCGCACCCGTATATACCCGTTTGCAATTCCTCAATTTATCAACAAGTATGTGACCCAATAATTTTCGGGTAGCATTTCGATGATTAGGATGAATTTTTGTTCTGGAACATGTATGAGAGTCGTTAATGGAAGTAACATAGAAGTATCGGCTAACAACACTTTTTCGTGCGTTAATGTACCAGTTGCAACCTTCGACAAAACAAGCTACACTGTACCTTTTCTTACATGAGTTAGTAACTTTGTACTCAAACATATCAACCAACGCTTTTATTCCTATTGCATAAATGCATCCTTGCTTATCATCAACCGACTACCCACCTTTAATTTAGATACTACAGGGTGTTTATGGTTACTTACCTTTTTAATTATGGGATCAGCTGAACTGGGTGGATCAGGGATATTTAGAAATGTTGTTTTCTGCCAACTAGGATGCACATCTACATTAACGTTTGCCCCTGCACCCTCGTTATTATGATCTTCAACTTTTGGTGTTTGAAAATCAGATTCTTGAGGCAACAAAGGAACATTAAGATCAATATCAAGAGTCTTAGAAGAAGTAGGCGGCTTTACCTCGGAAGATTTCTCGATAAGTTTGATGTATAGCGTCTGGATCAGGTGCTGCTTACAGCATATTTCATGAACGAAGAAAGAAACATCATCATCGTCACTCACATGAATTTTGGTTGAAGCGGACATGTAGTATAAACTGATGATCTTATCTTTAATCTGATATTTGTTAGTGAGATAGGTAATCAGCTGTAGGTAGGTGATGTTAACTGGAAGTAAAACTCCACGAATTGATGTCTCAAAATCCAAATAAAGTTTGAATTTTTGGGAATTAGCCGAAGTCATTTTTCTGGGTTTTGTGTTCTGGGATTTGTGTTCACTGTTCTAGGATTGTACAAAACAATAAACAAAAAAAACTTCGCTGAAAATAGGACCTTTAAGTCGCTCAATATAAAATTCGCTTAAACTTTTCCCTCCACAATATTCATTACCCGCTCATTCACAAAGTATATTTCCCGCCAAATAAGATGTGACTATACTATAAAAGCGTCAAGTTTACTCATTGGGTAAATAAAACCATGGCTCCCTCCTCTGCCTCTACCTCCAGATCCAATCGAAAGCCATTGGAATACTACATCAATGCTACACACTGCGAATGTCCAAAACCATTACCGGTGGAAGTACAAACCTCTTGGACACGGACTCATCCTGGTAGAAGATTCAAGGCCTGTCCAATTATGTAATATTATTATGCATTATACTTATTTTACTTGTTAGGTTGAATATGTGAATTTAACAAATTTTTATTTTAGGACAAAAAGACCAAATGTAACTTCTATGGTTTCCTAGACCCGGAACTACCAAGTCAGTATTACAAAGATTTGTTTTACAAGGAACATGAGGAAAAGAAACATTTAATGAAGACGGGAAAGAGTTCAGTCTCGGATGAAGTTACTGAGGTTTCAAACAATGATATCATGAAAGTGTTGGATGAGTTGACTTTTATCAAGTCAAGAGTGCAAGTTCATGACAAAGTTGTGTTGGTTTTCAGTTTGGTTGTTCTCTTCAGTGCTGTAGTTTGGTTATGGTAATCTGTTTACCAATAAGTGTTATGTAATAAGTATGTTATAGTCTTTTACCAATAAGATTGTATGTAGTCGTTTTTTCAAATCAAATGGATGTTTGTAAAAAACAAACGTTTTAGCAATTAACACAAAATGTTTGTTGCAAATCAACAGTATCACAACACGTATATTTGGATGGTATGCATGGGTGTTAGGAATATACCAAGTTGCGCTACACATACATGCATAAGAAGTTGTCTTTTGATGCCCTTCACAGACATCCAGATTGCGGTTACATTTGGTTGAACAACAAAAGTCTAAAACCACATACAAGCCATACCCAAATAGATGAAATGCATCTTTATTCATCACTTGTATGAACAGACATCTTATACTTCCAAAAGTACTCCACCATATGCTCTCGATACGCCAAAGCAACTTGAAGAGGGTCATCAACCTTCATACTTAATTTGTTACCCAGCCTGTGCAAAAAAGTACATACCCAAACTCCGCAATCACCGTATGCATTGGCTTGTATAGGGACATCATCCGCAACTCGAAATGTGATCTTATAATCAGAAACAGATATTGATTTAGCTTGAAGAACTTTACACAAGTTTAGATACTGTGGTAGCTTTCTCTCAAAAGTGACCCTCCATTTTAAATTCTTTTCTCTCGTCTCAGGTTCTGGCGTACCTAGTGTGTCATAAATTGTTATAACTCCGGTACGAATTTGCAACTCGGCGAGAAACCAGTGGCACTCGGGTACGTTAACAGGAAAGTATACCTAAATGTGATCAAATAATCCTTGTCATAATTCATCACATTTTTACCATGTACATATATTTACCCAAATATATAGAAGAAAGTATGGTCTTTATATACAAACCTTCTCAACACTAGACCATGGCAATGGATAGCGTTGACCAGTGGCGTAGTAGGCACGGATAGACCCTTCAAGGATAGAGGAAGAGAAAAATGGTCCAGCCATAGCCCAATCGGCATTGCCCGGCCTGAACTGCCACATTAGATCAACCCAGAGATCCAGATGCTGCAGAAAAATTTTATAAGCAAAATACCGGTAAACTAATTCAAAAAAAAATCTGTTAGCTACCTCATCTCCTAGCCATCCTTTTTTATTGCCTCTTCCATAACCCAACAAAGCCAACCAAAATTTTCGATCAACAACGATGTCGCCAAGACCCCAAGGAAAGCTATGCGATGACTTCAAATTTTTTTTATAAAGGTATCCATACACGCTGGTTTAGTAATCTTGTTGATATCGCAACCTTCAGGACGTGACAGATCCTGAAATTTTTTAAAAACAACATTAATGTATATGTCTTTAAGATGTCTGTTTGTAAATGTAGTTCTTCTATACCTCTACCCATGATTCCAACTGATTATCTTCACCAGGTGGTGGATTAATATCTTTTCTCAGTCTTTTGGAACGTCGTTTCGGCAACTGTGGAGTCGTAGGAGGGAGATTCACGTATGGTTCCTGCAAACACTTGCCCACCTGCTTTGTCCTTTTTGAGTCATCATCTTCTTTCAAAACAGGAGTACTCTCTTGGGTAACTTTCTCATCACTCTCTTTGGTAACTTTGGCCTTTCTAGTTTTCTTTATTGGTAGGGCATTATAACGTGACTGTCTGAACTTACTTGCGTTTCTCTTCCTTTTACCCCGCATGAAAACATACTGTACAGAAAAAATTCATCATTGAAATAACATCAAACTTTTGAAGTACATGTGGTAACTTTAATGAATAATGTAGCTGTACCTCAGAAGCTGTAGGCAAAGGCTTACTGGCTTGTCCGTCAGAGGTATGAATCATCTTCTGTCTTGCCTTCACAGCATCATTATCAATTTTGTCTATTACCGCCTTGGTTGACAACTGATTTGCAACCGGTAACTCAACCCCGGTTTCTTTCTCTTTAACGTGGGCATCAACATTGTATGCTTCGTCCCCCATCCCTGCCATTTGTGACACTGCCTCACGATCATGAGAGTGTTCATCAACAGCATTGCAATTAACAATGACATTTTCATTAACTTGAACACCCTCTATAGTTTTATCATCAGCATTTAAAAGTACTTCATGATCATGAGAGTGTTGATCAGCAGCAGTGCAATGAACAATGGCATCTTCCTTACCGTGAACGACCTTTACAGACTTACCATCAACATTAAACACACCTTCATGAGCCTGTATTTCATGTGCTTGAACCGCCTCTCCAGGTTTATCATCACCACTTAGCACCACCTCAGCTCGGTGTTTCGCCATCTTCATTGTTTTCAGCAGGTTTTTCTTCATCTATCCCAACTTGTTTGTCGTCAAGACAATAAACAGAGAAATCATCTTCTAGCTCCACCTGTTCATCTAGCTGCATCTGTTTCCCCTGTAATTATACAACAATAACACATCTATATGGATGACCAACTATATCAAACATGTATAGATAGTGCAGGTGGAATTTATATATACGTACTTCAACAGCCGATTGAGAAAACGTTTCATTCAAATTAGGTAAATTCAAATGACTGGGATCATGATCTGGAATGTGATCATCTAACGGCAATGGTCCGTCGTGAAGACAATATTCCACGAGCTGCGACATAGTTGATGGAAAAGCGGCAGGGTCTATATAAGTAAGACCACCTTGTTCATTTTCAGCATTTACACAACTCGATTTGTCGCCATTCTGTAGTTAACCAAACTGATTTAGGTATGTAACCAAAAAATGATAAAATAAAAAAGTACTACTAAAAGGAACATAACCTTATTATAATCAGCCGAATGAACATCACGAGAACGAAGATCAAAGAAACTAGAACTACCATTCCAGTTTTCATTATCAATGGGACTTTGTCCAGAACAAGCCTCATCCGATTTGCCGTGCGTATGAGTTGAAGTCTGATATTTAAAATATACAATCAATTATACTACTAAAGAAACCTGCTAGCAGTGGATTCACAGTGGTTTGATAGACACTAGCAGTGGTTTGATAGACACTAGCAGTGGTTTCATAGACACTAGCAGTGGTTTGATAGACACTAGCAGTGGATACATCAAATTTACAAAAACAGCCCCTCAAGTGATAGATTAACAGGAACCTGCTAGCAGTGGATTGAAAACCACTAGCAGGGGTTTGATAGACGCTAGCAGTGGATACATCAAATTAACAAAACAACCCCCCAAAGTATACATTATCAGGTCAACTCCAACAAGTTTTTAAAAGAAGTTGTAATATAAGTTGTAATATACATTACCATGTTCACCTTTGGACGTTGTATCTTTAGAACTTCCTCAACAACGGCAAGTCTATTTTCAATTTCATCAAGGACTCCCACATTAATGTCTAGCTTGGTCGGGGTTGTATCTTTATTGGCTCGGGGTTGTATCTTTAGAGCTTCCTCTACAGCGGCAAGTCTATTGTTAATATCGTCAAGCTGATTGGAACTTTGACCTTTATCAGTTACTGCCACATCATTATTGACTATAGCCACATCTTTTTCACCTAACGCCACATCTGTATCAGTTATCACCACCCCCTTGTGCACCTACAAAGCAAGATCGAAACAGAATGTGCAATGGTCAATTGTCAACGTGAATACAACCATGGTTTGCACAAACAGGCCAACTTACCTCATTAGTGGGATCATCAGCAGGTAGACTAGCCAACTGGCTCAAATATGCATTACTTGTTGCAAAACATGGTTGTAACATTTCCGCATTTGTTGGAAGAAGATCCAAGACTGGATTAGAACCCTAGTAAACAAACAATTATAAGTTAAAAACAAATATAACGAAGTCCTAACTTATTTGACAAATACAAACAAATGAAATGCTTACAGTACCAAAAAGTTGGGCATAATGGCGTTTGGCAAATGTTTTACCCTTTGACCAACAAAAACAACGTGGTATCTTTGACGGGTCTTTGTTCCACCATGAACTGCTAGTGGGATAACTCTCAAGAATCCATATCTAAAATAAACGAAAATTATAAATGCATTGTATGAACTGCTAGTAAACAAAAACTGATATGTTCAAAAATGTATACACATCTAACCTTAAAAGCCAAGAAAAAGCCAGAAATATTATATGTTGCAATTGTAGAAGGGTTTTCTTGCAATTTCTCTTTGCAGTGAGCATTGTAATGCCGGGGTACCAAATTGGCTAAATTTTTGTAAAAACGGGTCCACAAGAACTCTCCCCAAGGATATGCATTCCATGCCCCAAAATCCTCAACTAATTGTACCTTACGTATAGGAACCCCTCTCAAGAACACCTGGGCAAAAATGTTTTTAAATCGGTTAAACCATGGGGCCGTAATGTTACGAGTGACGTTTCTCTTTAACGTTCTTTTGGGAAGATGTTAACGTTGTATATTATAAAGACCGAAAAAGAACCGAAAATTCCAATCTACACATATGTAAAAACTTGTATAGTCAAAAACAAATGATCGTCAAGTATGTTACGTAAATATTAAAAGCAAATAAAATCTATACCTAAGAACTCTCAATAGGGTGATCGTCAAGTACCACCTTGTTTCTGGGCAGTTTCTATGGTGCAACAAAAACAACCAGTTTCCCATTTTGTAAACGGTTTGCGGTAATACGGGTTGAAAAACCATGACATTCGTAAAGGTAAACAAACATAAACAGT
>BPTQ01000005.1:7640287-7713354 GCA_019973895.1 Chrysanthemum seticuspe | reverse complement strand
ATTTAGACTTAATTTCCGAAAACAAGTGTACCTTGGAACGAACAGTTACCTTAGCATCAAAATATTGGGGAATGTCAGCCATTTTCGAGTTTAATTTACTGAATAATTAGGGATTGATTTAGGATTTCACAATTTTCAATTGTGTTTTTTCTGGTAGTAGTGTTGCTTGTGTGTGTTTGTATTTGGGTTAAAAATTTGAAAACAGGGTAAAAATTTAAAAAAAAAGTTGTAAAACTACTTTTGAAACAGTACTTTAGGTACTGTTAATGTACAGAAAATAGTCGCTTATGTTTTTACGCTTAAGTCGCTCAACCTCGGGAAAGAACTAAATGTATAAAAAAATATTTTTGTATCTTTGACTTTTTTTAACTAAAGGACAAAACCAAATTTCGCTAGATTCTAAAAACGGTCGCTTAGATTCGGTCGCTGGAAAATCATAGCTGTAAAAGTCAGAAAAAATGATTGGGTACACAAACTTCGAAGGACACTTGTCAAGCTTATATGAAAAGTAGAAAAGTCGCAAGTCTCAAAGTTTATTTTGGAAATACCCAAACTTTTTTCCTAAAAAGTGATGACACCTTGAGCGAAAAATGCATTCTTAGAATTTTCCCTATAAATAAAAAGCTACTAGCAAGGTGCTAGGAGCAAAAAGTACATATACAGACTAGAAAGAAATACAAACTACATATTTTAGAATTTGACTGAGGCTTTAACTGCGAGGACTACAAAAGTAATGAAAAACTCTTGCCAATTACAGTAAAACCGAGATAAGAGAAAAATCCCTACACACGGAAGCCGAGCCACCGATTTACACTCCGAAGTGTTTTTTATGTAGACCCAAACAAGCCCAGGGGAAAAGAAAACAAAAAAAACAACGATACAAAAGAACCAGACAATCTCGCGAAGCTTGAAACTCCCAGCATCACACATCAGGCACTCAAAATAAGCAGGAGATTTTTTAGCCATTCTATCAAATTACACAACATATGACCCCTACCGTTGATCCAAGAAAAGGAAACCAAACGAATGTTGTCGAAACTATCACTTTTCTTCATCGGGTGTGAATAAAAAGCGACATTATTGCGATACCTCCAAAGCCACTAAAGGGACGAAGCAAAACAACGGAGAGACGACGTTTCATCTCATTAGAAGCGTTACAGGAGTCGAACCAAACCATCCAATGTTCGAGAGAAGTAAAAATGAGAAGCGGGATATCACACCATTTTCGAACTAAATTTAAGTTAAGGTTTTTTAGCTTATTAGTTTAAAATTTTAATCTATAAACTTAAATAAGCTATAAGCTAAAATTGATAAGTCTACAAACACAATAAAAATAAGTTTATTAGCTTATTAGTTGATCAAATTAATCTTATAACATACCAATTACATCGCAAAACATCTGAAACACAAGATATTAAGTGCAAATTTCATTAGAAACATACGTCACGGTCAAAAAAATTGACTCATATAAATTATTCGCGTTTGTTATTAGGGATGGTTAAATAATTATATTAAATTGAATTTAGTTACTAAATTTAACCATCCCAAGAACTTAATTTTGACTATGTGATACTCATAGCAACCAATGGTAATCATATAAACCACAATATAAAAAAACCACAGTTTTTACCAATGTTGCAAAAATCGCGAATCGGTAGTCGGACGGTCGACCTCCCTGTAGCTTGTAATCGGTTTAGGCGGGATTAATCGGATTGGCATTTCCGACAAGTTTTTAGTATTTTCGGCAAATTTTAGGTATTTTCGACAAGTTTATGTATTTTCGGCAATATTTTTCTTGAAAAACATCTTGTAATAGATATAAACAATGACCATAAGTTATTCAAACAATTTTATGGGTAGTTTTAAGTATTTTCGGCAAGATATGAAGGTTTTCGACAAGTTTGACCACCATTAACCGTCATTGACCACCATTGACCATGGTTGACCGATTTACATAAATCGGAAAGGTTGGTGACCTTGCAGCACCTAATCGGCGATTAATCGGCCTTATAGGCCTTGTTTTGCAACACTGGTTTTTACTCTTTGGCTGATGTTGGATTCAAAAAGTTAGTACAAGTTTTTCAAAAAAAAGTTGCTCAAGAGACACAAGGTCGTTAACAATTATGTTCTCTATATTAAAAGTTAAAAACAAGTTAAAAACTTCCCCTTTTAGAATAGAAAGATGATTTGTACACTCTTATATTTGATTGACATACTCCGATACATGCATTAAAGAGTTGTACTGTAAATATAAACTGTTTCAACTGTTTGTACATTGACTGTTTCAATCAAATTTATGAGTATACCAATCAATGCCTTTTAGAATATGATCACACAGTTTCTTGACTCAACCAATTCTCAACTGAATTCAATTATTTATATGGACTATGAAATCGTATGATTTATACGCTTAACATCGAATAATAGAGAAGTTCCTGTATACATATTCACTTTTTCAAATTTGCATACTTCTTTTCTTAAATCTAAATGAAATATGCTTCCATATATCTCTACGCAAATGCTATAGAGACAAGTTATAGCTAATTACTCCGTATTCAAAGCTAACCCAAGATGACTCTGAATGAATCAGGTAATTAATATGTTTACATTCCAAACCTTCTCGAACATATTTGAAACTAAAATACTTGACCGTGATAGCTTTTGGCCCGACTCTTGGTTTAACTCGACCTCGGCTAGAAATGTATTACCACCTCTAGTGCTTGATACCTTTGTAAAAAAAGTAAAAATATTTTTGTTCATCGATTATTAAATACCATAAAATTCTTTCCCTTCTCGAGTTCTTTTATAAAAAGAAATGAAATAAAATGATAAAAAAAAACTAAAAATTAACTGTGTTTTTAAGTTTTTCGTGAACAGAAATGAAAGGAAATGACAGAAATTTTTTAAACATTTTTCTTCAAAAGAATTTCACCCAAATATGGGTGGATTTGAAGTTGGATTTGGTCTAGGAGTGAGCTTGGTGTTTGCGACTCGGCTAACCTCATAGACATGTTACTCGAAATTAGCCAAGTTGACATTGCTTATGATGAAGACACATGTGTTTGGTCATTAGCCAACGATGGTGTTTTTTCTGTTGGTGCTACTCGTCATCTCATTCATAATCGTGTTCTGCCTTCCTTAGACATTTTGACGATATGGGATAAGACTCTTCCTCGTAAGGTAAACAATTTTTTTGTTACGTTTGAAGCTAGATAGACTCCAACATCGTTTAAACCTATTGTCTAGAGGTATGGAAATCCCGGATATATCATGTCCCTCGTGTAATGGTAATGTGGAGTCTAACCATCATATCTTCTTTGAATGCGACGTTGCTAAAGATATTTGGAGGATTGTTCGTACGTAGTGTAATAGTGTTTCCCCTTGTTCGTTTATAATGACCATTGGAGAGTTTGTCTTAGCTCATGGTCCGCCTCTAGAGAGAAGGTTCAACGTATATACATCATCATAGCCTCTTTATGGTTTATTTGGCGGTATCGTAATAGTGTCATATTTAACTCTCAATCATTGAGGAAATGTGACATTTTTGATAATATTCGTTTATTTTCTTTCTCTTGGTTTAATAATAGAGGCCGTAAGATTAGTAGTTGTATTGATTGGTTAAAATCCACTATGTAATTGCTACCTCCTTGTGATTATCAGTACAAAGATATCAAGTGTTCATTACTATTTGCCCATATTCGGCTCTTGAAATAAAATGAACATTTTTAAAAGGGCATAAATGTAATTATGTTTGTTTTCCTTTCTTTTCTACCCAATTCGAGAACGCAACATTCTTTTTTTTCTTCTTCTTTTATTTCATTTCAACTCAAAAACATAAAATATAAAACTAACTTTCTTTCCTTTCCTTTTCTTTTCTCTTCTATATCCTTCCTTTCTATCCCCGCCTAAATAACTCTAAAACTAAGAGACTAGAGAGTGAGTCCATATGATTAACCAACCATAATGGATTTTAGTCATATACATATTTCATCATTTTATATACTCAATTTATCCTTTATTTATTTGTATGTGATCGAAAGACTACTTGAACCCGTGATTAATGTATAATAATAAGACTGAGGGCCCGTTTGGTATGCAGGTTTCGGGCTTGAATTAAGGATTAGATTTGAAAAGTGATGTTTGGTATAGGGGGTGATTCTAACAAAAGGGTTTGATGCCTAAAAATAGTACAATTTGCAATCCCAGGCAAGCATGTTGGGTTTTGAAACCGTATATAAACACTTGCATTTTAAAAAATGAAATATCAATTCTCAGCCACATATATATAGTTTTAATATTTATATCATTTTTATATCTTTTTGAAGTGACGTTAAGGGTGTGTTTGGTATGAGAGTTTTGACTTGAAGAAATACCTTCAAAGTAATTATAATCGTTTGGTATATGGGGGTGGGGTTTGAAATTGACTGTGATGCCTTTATATGTGGTAGTACACAAATCCTAGCCTCACTCATTTGTTTACTGCAATACTTTTGTTTTTTTTTTTAAATTAGTACAAAAAGTCAATACACTCTAGCTAATATCTTCCTTATTATTATTTTTATATTGTTTTTGTGTGGGTCCATAATGCATTATATTTTTATCATATCCTAAACCTACTAACAAAACAAACACATCTTTAATTCAAAACCAAATGCAAATCTAAATACAAATCCAAATCCAAATCCAAATCTAAATCCTAATCTCGGCTACAAACCAAACAGGCCCTAAATTTTCTTAAATGCTTTGCATTTTTAATTTTTAATTATTATTTTTAATTATTTATGTTTTTTATAATACATTTCCTTTTCTTACATTAAATCTAAGTTCAAATTCAATTCTAAATTCTAAACCCACCTACAAACCAAATGGACCCTGATTTATTTATGAAACCCGGAAGCTAAAGACGCAAATTATATATATATACTAAAACTCATTGGGGGATGAACAGTACCGCGCATGAACAGTACCGCACATGAACAGTGCGCCAAAAAAAAAAAAAAAAAAAAAAAAAAAAAAAAAAAAAAAAAAACTTTAGCAAATTCATTCCCGTGAATAAAATGATCGAGGGCAACGCACTCCCGTCGCAACGCGCGGGTTAACCCGCTAGTTTGTACTATATTTTACATTATAAAACTAAACAGTACTTAGAAGCGTACTTAAACTTCAAGGAACTGGACACAAATTTAACAATAAAATTTTAAGCAACAAAAAATGCAGCAAGTATTTAGTCTTGCCACAATATGTCAACATTATGATTATCAGTACACCATCAAATGTTCAATAATATGCGTATTCGTCGTATTAATTTCAATCTTCTATCATCGTCTGTTGTAATTTAATTCAGTGATTTGAGAGTTGCTTTTAATGGTCAATATATATGACTTTGAGCTTTGACATATTTATCTTGCTACTACTGTGAAATAATGAATAAAGTAGCGTACTAACTACATTGCAAAACATCCGAGACACAAAACTTTTATCACAAAATATTGAGAACTTGTATCAACTACTAGCATTACTTAAGCCGGTAGTAATAGTGACCGCAAATATGACAGTCAATTCATCGTCACGTTAGCTTTTCACTCGATCACCAATATCATCATCAATATATTGTAAATAAGACAAACAATTTGACAAGCCAAACATACCCCACTTTATACACAAATATACTCACACACACAAAATACAATTTCACTCCCTGCACACATCTCGGTCTTGTGATCAACCGAGTTCTCCACAAAACCAATAGGCAACGCATCACATGGGTGACATTTATAAGACCGACGCGTCTTGGATGGCGGACAACGCATCGAACCCACCCTTACCTCCACCAACCTTAATTCTCTTAATTTTGTGAGATGGAAAATTTAAGGGTTCATGTCATAAAAATGTAAAGTAATATGTGGAATTTTCCATTTTACTTATTAAAAGCTTTTTTTTTCTCGGCTTTAGTAATTATACTTAGAGTAAAGATCAAATAAAAAATAAAAGTAAAATGAGAAGAATGAGAAATAACCACAGCCACACATTTTAATTGCAACTACAAAAAGAGATGCATCTCCCATGAAATTCTCCTTCTTTATTTGAAATGTGTTGCTAAAAACATTTCTCTTTCTTTTTATTTGTATTTTTCTTTGCGATGATTTATAATGTTAATTATTTTTCCCGTTTTTTAATTAGCAATCAGTAAAACCGTTTAAAATGTCTAATGTATCTTTTGTTATACTCAATCATCGACCATTTTTTACGTTTCTAACCGATATGTTAAGAAAACAGTGAAAAATAAGTAAGTAACATAACCAAAGATATTTTAGATTTTCTTAACACATCACCACAAATTAGGGAAGGCAAAAAATCTTACATTTAAGGATAACTTATTTATGATATGTGTGGATAATAACCAAAGTGAATCGAGGAAAAGGTACGAATACATAAAAAGTTGGGAACTTGCATGAATTATTCTCATTGTCAACTCGAAGATGGTAGATTTAACCATCTCACGAATTGAAGCACATGCGAATACATAATACTAATAGCAACCTATGATGACCATATCCAATGCAATATATAAACAAAGCACAACTTCCACTATTGGCCGATGTGGCACTCAAAAGTCAAAACTTCAAACAAGTGAATCAAGGAAAAGGTACGTATACACAAAAAGTTGAGAACTTGTATGAATTGTTCGTATTGGTCAGAATTAGGAGATAGTAGATTTAACCAGGTGCGGAGCCAGAAAAAATTTTGAGAGGGGGCAATTTTTTTTATGACATCAAAAATAGACTTAAAAGAGCAAGTTTGGCACTGAAAATTTTAAGTGTGTTTGATTCAAATAATTAGCTTGTCTAAATAAATATTGTAAAAAAAAAAAAAAAAAAAGCTAAGAAAATTTTAAGTGGGTCATTAAATATTGTCTGTATCCATCGTGCCGATAATGATCTTGCAATTTTGATGTACCAAAGTCAGAACAAACAAAAAGTAAGCTAAAATAAGAAAAACTAGAGAAATGAGGAATTAAAAACTGTTTTTTTAACACTTTTTTTGTACTTGTGTCACCCCAGCCCCAAGTGACTGCAATTCACTAAAAAACAAAGAAAAAACTACTTTACTTTTTTTTAGGGCATGTGTGTTTACACACCAGTAAACTTGTATCTACACACCGTTACTTTTGTCTTTTTCTTTATTCAGGCACGAAACAGAAAATTCTTTCTCCTGCCACTATCATTTTTTCTCTCACTTTTTAACTCATTATCTGTATCTTTCTTCAACCTCTCAAAATGCCACCATCTTTATCTTTTTTCTTTTAAGTAGCCATTTCTATCTTTTTTCCTTTAAGCAGCCATCTCTATCATTTTTCTTTTAACTCACCAATAAAAGTTGAGACCAAATTCAGATCTTAAATAATCTTCAAACTACCAAAAAATTAGATCTTGAATCAAATCCATAAAACAAACTTAAAAGACCAGATCTGAAAAATATAAATCCATATTAAAAACAAAATTTTGAATTAAAAATTCCAAACAATCATAACTTAAAAATAGAGTTGACTATCCGGCGGTTGGCGATGGTAGTTACCCATTTACAAATGACGGCGGAGAACTCATACAGACGATTGGCGATGGTGGTTACTCAGTAGGGTTAACGGAGGTTACTATCCCGCAGGGTTGGTTGGTGGTGGTGTGCAGCGGTTTTCAAATAAAGAGGAGATTTCGAAGTTTTTTTTTTTTTGGTATGTGCAGGAGAAAAAAAAGTTGGTACCTGTATGAGAGAGAGAGAGTTACTTATTGCTTTAACTAGCATTGAAAAATGTGAAAAAGTTGATGGTGTGAAAACCAGATGACCCTTTTTTTATACTCTTTCTTTTTCGTTTACTGTGCTAGCTCTACTCGCTACTGTATTAAACACCGTTCTTTTTCGTTTCACTCAATTTATGTGCTTGCCCAATCAAATCCGAGATTAGAAAAGCCTAACTAATTATGCCTATATATCAATCATGTTTTATTATTTTTTCATATCATTAAAGTTATCAATTAAGTGAAAAAAATGCATGATGCACATGGTGAACCCCTCATCAAGTATCAACCATGAAACGTGACTTGGACATATTTGTGATAATAAAAAATAAATACTCTTAATATATCTTCTGGACCACACTCATCATTCATTCTATTTACGTTATATTATACAGCCCGTTATATGACCAAAATTTCGGATTAAAAGCAACATCCCAAGACCATTTCTAGCCCAATTACTTAACCCTATTTTCACTTTGTATAACACTAACATTACACAAAACACAACCCTAATAATCATGTGTGCAGCCACTTCTCTTCTCCACCACACATAATAAACTGCTGCCTACATCTATACATATGATAGTCACCACAAACACAAAGACTACAATTCTCACTTACCCTATAGATCTTGGAACTCTAAACTGAAAAAATATCTTTATTTGTACCAAGATCAGATATATATTCAAGGTCTCGGGTAGGTATTGTGACCAGCTATTGTTTCTTTCGGTTTAGCCCGAACCAAGAAGCTATGAAGAATTGTGACTTCAAGATCTTGATATAAGGTCTCGGGTAGGTTTAATTTTGTTTTTCGTTTTTGATTTTGTTTTTATAGAATCAAAGAGAGATTATAATATAGTTGTTATTAATCTTATCTTTCTTTTTCGGATATAAAAAGAAGCTAAGCTTCAAAAGATGGATCGATGATGACATACTTCTCTTCGTGTTTCGATCTTAAAAGGTCTAAGATGTTGTTGTTATACATGAAAGAGAAGAAATAATTGAGATATTTTATTATTATTTCTTTGTTTCGAGTCTTGGCTGTGTTTGGAGATGATTTTTTGATGTAGATGATGTTGTTATTGATTGTGTTTTGAGTGGTGAGATGGGTTTAGGATAGTCTTGGATTTGTTGATGTTGTCGATTTGGAAAAAGGTCGAACCAAATGATGGTGGTGAAAATGAGGATAGCGGGTTATTTATAATCCTCAAAATGTAACTGAAAAGTTGTAAGCAACTGAACCAATTGGTTTGTGGAACTTCTGCATTCATGGACACATTGGTTTGTATACTTTAAGGTTTAAATTATGCAACCTCTTTGTCTTCTGTAACACCTAATAGATTGAAGCCTCGAAATTGAATGCTAAATTGAATTAATTGAAGCATTATTGGTGTGCAATGCATATGCATTGGTTGTACCGTACTTTGATTAGTGCACAAATCCTCTCCCACTTTAAACCATTCATGAAAAATTATATTTATTGGTGTGCAATGCATATGTTGTACCGTACATGATTTTGTGCACAAACCCTCTTGCACATTAAATTAAAGGGTTCAACTTTTAGGTATAATAGATAACTATTAGGCTGCCCCAGTAAGGGGATTCAATCCCCTTACTTTTCACTGTCACGTCAGCTTTCTCTCTCCAGCGACCTTCAGGCGATTAGGTGCCCCAGTAAGGGCGACCAAGTTCATTTAAAAATATATATATATATATATATTTTTAACACAAAATAAAATTTCATTAATTAACCTAACTAACCGAACCGATTAAGCCGATAACCGAACCGATCAATACCCTTATTAAACCATTCTCTTTTTTTTAGCTAATATATTTACTCTAGTAGTGTCAAAGTGTGAGTGTATTAGTAGTGGCCCAAAAAAATGTTAGTTATATAGCTAACCTAGCCCATCACATTATTATAAATACAAACACAATTCTTATTTCTGGGCATAATAAGAGCCGTTATTCCAAAAGTTTTGTAGTAGCTGATGACCAAATCTCATAACAGGTATTCATATTAACACAAGAGGGAGTTATTTTTGCTTTGTTTTTGTCGATCGGCCTCACGATTGAATTGGCCAAAAAATGCGACGATCGATTTGAACCACAGCAGCTCGATCGAGTGGTAATCGATCGCCACTATCCTCGATCGATAGGCGATTACCCCTTATTGTGGCTAGCCTTATGATTCCCACATGTATGGATAATAAGTGGATCGAGAAAAAGGTGCGAACACACAAAAGGTGAGAACCATATCCACTAGAATATATAAACAAAGCACAATTTCCACTCTGGCCAATGTGGGACTCAAATCTTCAAACAAGTATTAAAAAGTCTCTCAAGAGAAACAACATTTTTGTTTCGGCAATCAAATAACAATTATGTTCTTTATATAAAAAGTTGAAAACAAGATAGTAACTTTGCCTATGAGAGTATGAATAGAATATCGAAATATGATCACACAATTACTTGATCAAACAGATATTGATTATGAAATCTTTATGAGGAAATTTTGTATTTGATTATTAAAGTTTGAATTAACTAAGAAATTTTATGTATATGGTTGGGAAGTGAAAAGTTGATGGTTAATTTTATGAAAATGACGATGAAGGCTAAAATAGAGAGGGCATGACCATTGACATTTCAAATAAGTTTTTGACTTTTGACTATAAAACTAAAACTTTTGTTTTCGTATAGCAAGACGATGCATGTTTATTCTATCTAAACCAAAACCCACCATAGCAGCATAGCTTAACTCACTTCTTAATCCTATGAACTCTTTTAGCTTCTCTTCAAACTGCATGGAACAACAAAGTATAGCCAATTGAGGGGGTCTAGTGACCCCAATGAAATGCTATCAAGAATTTGCAGTGACCCCATTAAAGGAAGTAACGACACTAGTATGTGTATTGTCATATCAATTTCAATCTTCATGCATCATGTTGCAATTTCATCAAATGATTTGATCGGAGTTGCTTATGAATGTGTAATATCTATATACTCTCAGGTTTATGTTACTACTATAAAATTAGAAATCAAACAACATACTGATTACATGATTTGACTTACACCAAATATATAATATTACGGGGTGGTAAATTACTACTCCACGATACTCAAGTGTCACTAAATTCGTCATGTTACTACTATGAAATTAAGAATCAAATAATGTAATAATTACATGGCAATACATTACGTCACAAAAAGTTGAAAATTTGTATGAGTTACGAACACACAATATTGCGGGTGGTATATTTAACTACCTCACAATACTCAATTGCTACTAAAAATACTAATAGCAGCTTACGTGACATTATATTGTGTCACAAAAAGTTGATAAACTATATGAGTTACAAGCACGCACTATTCTGTGATGGTAAATTAAACTATCACACACTACTACGTGCTAGTACATAATACTAATAGCAACTTATATTGCGTCACAAAAAGTTGGGAGTTTGTATGATTTACGAACACACAATATTGTGTCACAAAAAGTTGATAGACTATATGAGTTACAAGCACGCACTATTCTGTGATGGTAAATTAAACTATCACACACTACTACGTGCTAGTACATAATACTAATAGCAACTTATATTGCGTCACAAAAAGTTGGGAGTTTGTATGATTTACGAACACACAATATTGCGGGGTGGTAAATTTAACTACCTCACAATACTCAAGTGCTACTTAATAATACTAATATCAGCTAATTACGTGACATTATACTGTGTCACAAAAAGTTGATAGACTATATGAGTTACAAGCACGCACTATTCTGTGATGGTAAATTAAACTATCACACACTACTACGTGCTAGTACATAATACTAATAGCAACTTGTAGACGCTTTGCACACCACAATATATAAACAAGCACAATTTCTACTATTTAACCGATGTGGGACTTAAACTTCTTTTTTAAAGTACTTGCTCAAGAGGCACAATGTCTTTGGTGCTCTAATATAAAAATTATTATGTTCTTTATGCAAAAAGTTAAAAACAGAAACTTGACCTCTATGAATAAGAAGAGAATATAGAATACGATCACACGATTTCTTTATAAAACCGATATTCAGCTGAATTCATGTTATTAATAGTGATTATGAACTCTATTTGGATGAATTTTTTTTTTTTTTTTTTTTTCTTTTTCTTTTTTTTTTCTTTTTTTTTTTTTTTTTTTTTGGAACTTGGATGCCTATTTAATTAATGTTTGAGTTAAGTAAGAAAATGGTTGAGTCGTGGTAGAAAAATAATGTTCGAAGGGCAAAAGCTTTTCTTCCTATATGTACTTTTGAAATTATTAAGATTTTATTAAATAGGTTTTGCTAATATATGTCAATTGGATACATGTTTAGCTTCTTATATATAGAAGGTTTATGTTAATTAATATCAAAATTTTATCTAATCAAAGTAATTTTAAAGTAATTAATATTAACAAGTGACCACCGGACATAAGTTAGCGTGTAGTTAATAAACACAAACTTTCTAATTTAACTAAAAATGCATTAAATAAACATTAAATAAATTGATAAATTACTATATTTTAAATGAACCAAAACATTCTTTTTATTTACATGTTAATATTTGCCCAATGGATATACGTTAGCAAAACATTTTTTAATTAAAAAGAAATTTTATATTCATTAATTGCACTTTACGGTGTACCTAGTGAAAACATATTAGCAAAACCTTTTTAAGTTTAGGCTTTTTAGCTTATTACTCTAACAACTTAATATATAAACTTAAATAAGCTATAAGCTAAACTTGATAAGTTTACGAACCCAATAAAAATAAGTTTATTAGCTTAATATCGATCAAATTAAACTTATAACATACTAATTACATTGCAAAACATCTAAGAGAAGAAGTTAAGTGCAGATTTCATTAGAAAACATGTGTCACGATAGCAAACATGACCCTCCAACTTATCGCCACGTTAACTTTTCATAAGACAGCCAACTTCATCACAAAAATATACCCACGTTAACTTTTTATGTTCGAACGTTTATGTTCGTTTAGGGTTCATCTAGTGTCTTAATAAACGAACATGAACAGCTCATTTCTCAACTCATAATTTAATAAAGTTTATGTTTGCCTATTACCAATTGAATATTGAGAAAATAATTACCATAATAACTCACCACGTGTGTGGATAATAACCAAAGTGTATCGAGGAAAAGGTGCCAATGCACAAAAAGTTGAGAACTTGTAAAAAAATTGTTCACATTGCTTGATTCTGTGAGATGATAGATTTTATCATCTCACGATCTCAAGCATACGAATTAGATAATACTAACACCAACCTATGATAACCATATCCACCGCAATATACAAATAAAGCACAGTTTCCACTCTTTGGCCGATGTGGGGCCCAAAACTTCAAACAAGCATTAAAATGTTGCTCAAGAGAAAATACATTTTTGTTGCAGTAATGAAATAACAATTATGTTCTTTAAATGAACAGTCAAAAACAAGATAGTAACTTTACATTTGGGAATATGAATAGAATATCATAAATAATAAGTACACAATCAAATGTTCAGTTATATGCGTATTCGTCGTATAAATTTCAATCTCCTATCATCGTCTGTTGTAATTTAATCCAATGATTTGAGAGTTGCTTTTAATTGTTAATATCTATGACAAATATACCTCGCAACATACTTACACACATAGAAAATTCAATTTATATCTCTGCACACAACTTAATCTTGTGATTGACCGAGTTCTCCACAAAACCAAGAGACAACGCGTCACATGGGGTGAAATTTATAGAAAACGACGCGTCTTGGGTGGGGTACAACGCATCGGAACCTACCTTAGGCTTAATTTTGTGAGTTGGTAACTTTAAGGGTTCATGTCATAAAAATGTAAAGTACTTCGCAGAATTCTCCATTTTACATATCAAAATATTTTTTTGTCCGCTTTAGTAAATATTTATTTGCGATGTTTCATAATAATAATTATTTTTCCAACTTTTCAATTGGTAATCAGTATAACATTTGAAATTTTGATGTGTCATTTGGTATACTCAATTATCGACAAGTTTTGACGTTTTTAATCGATGTCTTAAGAAAACAATGCAAAATAAAAAAGTAAAATAATCGAAGAAAATTTAATTTCTCTTAACACGTCACAACAAATTAGGGAAGGCAAAAAATACTTGTAAAAACAATGCAAAATAAAAAAGTAAAATAATATAAGAAAATTTAATTTCTCTTAACACGTCACAACAAATTAGGGAAGGCAAAAAAAAACTTGTACCCGATGACACCCGATTTGATTGGGGAATTCTCGTTTGATTGGGGAATTCTCGTTTGGCAGAGGATGAGGATGACAAAAATACCACAACGTTTAAGTAAAACTTATTTATGATATGTTAGTCGATTACCGGTTGAACATTGAGAAAATAATTACGATTGTGACTCACCAATGTGTGGATAATTGCCAAAGTGGATCAAAGAAAATGTACGAATACACAAAAAGTGCATATTGAGAAAAAGGTGCGGATACACAAAAAGTTGAGCATCTCCCGAACTCGAGCACATGCGAATATATAATACTAATAGCAACTTACAATATCCAAATCCACTTCAATATATAAATAAAGCACTTTTTTGACTCTTTGGCCGATGCGGGATTCAAAACTTCAAACAAGTATTATAAATTCGCTTAAGAGAAACAACATTTTTGTTGCAGCAATCAAATAACAATTATGTTCTTTATATGAAAACTTAAAAACAAGACAGTAACTTTATCTATGGGAATATGAATAGAATATCGAAATATGATCACACAATTACTTGATCAAATAGATATTGATTATGATATCTTTATGTGAAATTTTGTATTTGTTTATTAAAGTTTGAATTAACTAAGAAATTTTATGAATATGGTTGAGTCATGTGGTTGGGAAGTGAAACAGTTGACACTTGACAGGTAAATTTCATGAAATGACGATGAAAGCTAAAAAAGAGAGGGTATGACCGTAGACGTTTCATATCAGTTTTTGACTTTTGACTATAAAATTAAAACTTGCGTTCTATCCAAACCAAAATCCACCATAGCTTAACTCACTTCTTAATCCTATGAATTTAGGGATGGCACCCGTGGCTAATGAGCATGGATACCTCTAACCCATCACCAACTCACGTGATTTTTTTCTCACTCATCACCCGCCCATCAGTGGGTACAATTTTATACCCATGCTTATGCCCGTGGGTATTTATTGCCCATGGGTAAGCCCATAGGTTTGTGAGCGGAACTTCAAGCGAGAAGCCAGGAAGGAGTATTTGAGTGTTGACGATCAGAATTGAGATGTACCATGTATATATCTTTGATGATCTGATCTTTCATACCTTTTGGTCTTGTAACTCAAATAAATTGTTAGCTTATCGTGTTTTCTAGAGAGTTATAGTTAGTAAATATGTATCTAGAACCTCACAAATCTTTAAGCAGTATAAGAAATTTTAGTTTAACACAAATGGGTTTACGGGTACACCCATGGGTATTTTGATGGGTACACCCGTTGGTATTTTAAATGGGTATCATGGATTTATATGTTACAGGTATACATTACCCGACCCCCCCACCACTCACCGATAGGTAGAAATTTTCACTCACGACCCACCCGTGGGTGAAATCTGACGGGGTTACCCACCCATTTACATGTGAGTACATACCACAGGTTATGAGTTTTTTTCATCACCCACTGCCATCCCTGTATGAATTCTTTTAGCTCCTCTTCAAACTACATGGAACAACGAAGTATAGCCCATTGAGGGGTCAAGTGAACCCACTAAAATGCTATTAAGAATTTGCAGTGACCCCATTAAAGGAACTTATGACACTAATATGAGTATTGTCATATCAATTTGAATCTTCATTCATCGTGTTGCAATTTCATTCAAGGATTTGATCGGAGTTGCTTATGAATGTGTAATATCTATGACTCTCAGTTTTCAGATATTCGTCATGTTACTACTATAAAATTATAAATCAAACAACATACAGATTTCATGACTTGACTTACACCAAATATATAATATTACGGGGTGGTAAATTACTACTCCACGATACTCAAGTGCCACTAAATTCGTCATGTACTACTATGAAATTAAGAATAAAATGATGTACTAATTACATGGAATATTGCGTCACAAAAAGTTGAAAATTTGTATGAGTTACGAACACATAATATTGCGGGGTGGTAAATTTAACTACCTCACAATACTCAAGTGCTACTAAATATACTAATAACAGCTAATTACGTGATAATATATTGTATCACAAAAAGTTGAGAAACTATATGAGTTACAAGCATGCATCGATTTGTGATAGTAAATTAAATAATAACAGCTAATTACGTGACAATATATTTTGTCACAAAAAGTTGAGAAACTATATGAGTTACAAGCATGCATCGATTTGTGATGGTAAATTAAACTATCACACACTACTGCGTGATAATATATTGTATCACAAAAAGTTGAGAAACTATATGAGTTACAAGCATGCATCGATTTGTGATGGTAAATTAAATAATAACAGCTAATTACGTGACAATATATTTTGTCACAAAAAGTTGAGAAACTATATGAGTTACAAGCATGCATCGATTTGTGATGGTAAATTAAATAATAACAGCTAATTACGTGACAATATATTTTGTCACAAAAAGTTGAGAAACTATATGAGTTACAAGCATGCATCGATTTGTGATGGTAAATTAAACTATCACACACTACAACGTGATAATATATTGTATCACAAAAAGTTGAGAAACTATGAGTTACAAGCATGCATCGATTTGTGATGGTAAATTAAATAATAACAGCTAATTACGTGACAATATATTTTGTCACAAAAAGTTGAGAAACTATATGAGTTACAAGCATGCATCGATTTGTGATGGTAAATTAAACTATCACACACTACTACATGCTAGTACATAATACTAATATCAACTTAAAGATGCTTTGCACACTACAATGTATAAACAAGCACAATTTCACTGTTTGACCGCTAATTACGTGACAATATATTTTGTCACAAAAAGTTGAGAAACTATATGAGTTACAAGCATGCATCGATTTGTGATAGTAAATTAAATAATAACAGCTAATTACGTGACAATATATTTTGTCACAAAAAGTTGAGAAACTATATGAGTTACAAGCATGCATCGATTTGTGATGGTAAATTAAACTATCACACACTACTACGTGATAATATATTGTATCACAAAAAGTTGAGAAACTATATGAGTTACAAGCATGCATCGATTTGTGATGGTAAATTAAATAATAACAGCTAATTACGTGACAATATATTTTGTCACAAAAAGTTGAGAAACTATATGAGTTACAAGCATGCATCGATTTGCACACTACAATGTATAAACAAGCACAATTTCACTGTTTGACCGCTAATTACGTGACAATATATTTTGTCACAAAAAGTTGAGAAACTATATGAGTTACAAGCATGCATCGATTTGTGATAGTAAATTAAATAATAACAGCTAATTACGTGACAATATATTTTGTCACAAAAAGTTGAGAAACTATATGAGTTACAAGCATGCATCGATTTGTGATGGTAAATTAAACTATCACACACTACTACGTGATAATATATTGTATCACAAAAAGTTGAGAAACTATATGAGTTACAAGCATGCATCGATTTGTGATGGTAAATTAAATAATAACAGCTAATTACGTGACAATATATTTTGTCACAAAAAGTTGAGAAACTATATGAGTTACAAGCATGCATCGATTTGTGATGGTAAATTAAACTATCACACACTACTACATGCTAGTACATAATACTAATATCAACTTAAAGATGCTTTGCACACTACAATGTATAAACAAGCACAATTTCACTGTTTGACCGATGTGGGACTTAAACTTCGTATAATATTTCAAAGTACTTGCTCAAGAGGCACAATGTCTAGCTTTGGTGCTCTAATATAAAAATTATTGTGTTCTTTATGCAAAAAGTTTTAAAACAGAAACTTGACCTTTATTAATAAGAATAGAATATAGATACGATCACACGATTTCTTTATAAAACTATTTAGCTGAATTCAATTTATTGATAGTGATTAAGAACTCTTTTTGGATGCCTATTTAACTATTTTTTTTTTTTTTTTTTGAACTCGGAGGCCTATTTAATTAATGTTTGAGTTAAGTAAGAAAATGGTTGAGGCGTGGTAGAAAAATAAAGTTCGAAGTAAAGTTTTAAAAATCGCGCCTAAGGTGCGTCTAAGCGCTAAGATGCACGAGGCTCTAGCCTTTGGGCTTTTTTAAATCGAGGCTCACGACGTGCATGAATCTCAAAAAAAGCGCATCGCTTTTGGGCTTTTTGCGCCTTTGCGTCTTGGGGCTTTTTGCGCCTAGGAGATGTAAAGGGTTTTTGAGCTTTTTATTCTAAATATTAAGATAAGATTCATGTGCCTTATGAGTTATATACATGGGCTTTTTAACTCATAGGGCGAGTATTTGTGAGATTTGTAAATTTGAACTGATTTTATATTTATTTTATTGATTGAAATTTTTCTTAAGAAGTTACTTTGTTTCATTAAGTATTTTCTTTATGATATATTATCATGAAAATGTGGCATTATGCCTTAAATATTAATACGTTGTTTGCTTGATATTTTGGGTTAAATTGTGAGCTTTGTTAGATATAAGTCTACAAGTGTAGGACACAAGCATATTTAGTCTGATAAGTTAATCTCTGTATAGGTCATCAAGCCAAATAGTTGATCCGTTTAAGAAGTGACAACTAATCCATTTTAATCTTTATAACGGCAATATGTGTCATGTATTAAGTATTTTAATGTTATTTTGTGTTATTTAAGCTACATAAAAGGTCACATATGTTATAAAAAAACTTAATGTATTTAGTGCGCCTCGTATTCATAAATCCTTCGCCTTGGAATGTGCATCGCCTCGAGGCTCTTTGCCCCCCTTTGCACTTTAGTGCACCTTGAAAATGTGGCATTATGCCTTAAATATTAATACGTTATTTGCTTGATATTTTGGGTTAAAGTGTGAGCTTTGTTAGATATAAGTCTACAAGTGTAGAACACAAACATATTTAGTCTGATAAGTTAATCTCAAGCCAAATAGTTGATCCGTTTAAGAAGTAACAACTAACCCATTTTAATCTTTATAACGGCAATATGTGTCATGTATTAAGTATTTTAATGTTATTTTGTGTTATTTAAGCTACATAAAAGTTCACATATGTTATAAAAAAACTTAATGTATTTAGTGCGCCTCGTATTCATGAATCCCTCGCCTTAGAATGTGCCTCGCCTCGAGGCTCTTTGCCCCCCTTTGCACCTTAGTGCACCTTGAGCCTTTCAAAACTATGGTTCGAAGGGCAAAAGCTTTTCTTTCTATATATGCTTTTGAAATTATTAAGATTTTATTAAATAGGTTTTGCTAATATATATCAAATGGATACATGTTTAGCTTCTTATATATAGAAGGTTTAAGTTATATAATATAAAAATTTTATCTAACCAAGGTAATTTTAAAGTTTAATTAATATTAACTGAATGTATTTTTTTAAAGGGTTTGCTAATAAGTGCCCACTAGGCATAAATTAGCGTGTAGTTAATAAACACAAACTTTCTAATTTAATCAAAAAATACATTAAATAAGCTGATAAATTACTATATTTTAACATAATTTTCATTTAAATGAACCAAATCCTTTTATTTACACGTTAATACGTGCCTAATGGGTATACGTTAGCAAAATCTTTTTTTAATTAAAAAGAAATTATATGTTTATTAATTGCACTTTACGGTGTACCTAGTGAAAACATATTAGCAAAACCTTTTTAAGTTTAGGATTTTTAGCTTATTAGTCTAGCAACTTAATCTATAAACTTAAATAAGCTATAAGCTAAACTTGATAAGTCTACGAACCCAATAAAAATAAGTTTGTTAGCTTAATATCGATCAAATTATTCTTATAACATACTAATCACACTGTAAAACATCTAAGACAAGAAGTTAAGTGCAAATTTCATTAGAAAACATGCGTCACGATAGCAAACATGACCCCCCAACTTATCGACACGTTAACTTTTCATAAGACGGCCAACTTAATCACAAAATTATACCCAAGTTATACACAAATATAACTCACATCACACACAAAAATACAATTTCTCTTTGCACACATCTTGATCTTGTGATCGATCTAGTTTTTCAAAAAACCAAAGGACAACGCGTCACAAGAGGTGACGTTTTTAAAAACCACCTTTATTACCACCGGCTTTAATTTGGTGAGATGGTAAAATTAAAGGTTAATGTCATAAAAATGTAAAGTACTTTGTGTCCCCATTTTACTTATTACAATCTTGTTTTTTTTCCACTTTATAATTATACTTATTTGCGATGATTCATAATGATAATTATTTTTCTGACTATTCGATTAGTAATCAGTAATCAGTATAACCACTGAAAATGTCTAATGTGTCGTTTTCTGTACGCAAATTATCAAAAAGTTTTAACTTTTTAACCGATGTGTTAAAATATATTTGTTTTTTGGATACATCACCACATATTAAGGAAGGCAAAAATAAGTTTGTATCCGATGAGACCCGATTTAACTCGAGAATCCCCTTTTGGTCGGGGGTGGGGATGAGACAAATACAACGACATTTAAGTATAACTTATTTATAATATATTTGCCAATTACCGTTTGAATATTGAGAAAATAATTGCCATTTTGATTCACACATGTATGGATAATAACCAAAGTGGATCGAGAAAAAGGTGCGAATACACAAAAAGTGTGGATCGAGGAAAAGGTATGGATATACAAAAAGTTGAGAACTTGTGTGAATTATTCCCATGTGTCACAGTTATGAGATGGTAAACTTAACCATCTCTATAACTCAAGCATATGCGAATACATAATACTAATAACAACCTATGATAACCATATCCACTGCAATATAGAAACAAAACACAATTTTCAGGTGTTTGGCCGATGTGGGATTCAAAACTTAAACAAGTATTAAAATGACGCTCAAGAGAAACAACATTTTTGTTTCGGAAATCAAATAACAATTATGTTCTTTATATGAAAAGTTGGAAACAAGACGTTAATTATACTTTTGGGAATATGAATAGAATATCGAATATGATCACACAATTACTCGATCAAACATATATTATTTAGACTAAAATACACCGTTGGTCCCTAAACTTGTTTCTGCGTCTCGCGATGGGACAAATTTGGGAGTTATCATCGCTGGAGGTCCAAAACTTGAGTTTTTAATGCCAAAGAAGTCCCTTGACCGCTATTGCCAAAGTCATTGTCTAATTTTTGTTTTGTATTTGAGGGTATTTTAGTCCATACACATTTATACTTTGATAACGCATTTATATTTTAGTCCTTCATCTTTATTTGTCGTCGTCAACATCATCCTCGTCATCATCTCCCCAAGATAACATCTCTTTTAAGTTCAACAGGAATATGCCATAGAGATGAAGACATGTATCTACCTGGAGGGAAAACTTTTATGAGCTATATTTACACTGCTTCTATACAAATCAGTGTCGCTATATCGCCAGGTAAGTCATTTGACCAAAAAGCAATCCAAATAATTTCTGGATACCAGGAAACCTTAGAGATTCATCAAAGAACCACATATTTGACTTGTTTTGATAAACATGATTAGATTGTCACTACATTTCGAAACATTGAGTATAAAAAGCCAGGAAAAAAACTTAGAAACGGGAGTATATAAGTAAACTTAGTTTTCCCTCAGTTAACATAGCTTGAATTATGACTTCTTTAGGTCAAGGTTCAAATGCATTTAAGGAAGTTGCCATCATAAAGCATCCAAGTGTTGGAAATACGCTATTGGATTCATAACATCAATTATGGTCCTTCATAAGAATTCAGGTGATGAGGAGCTTTGTTGCATATATGTGCCAACCAACCACCTTTATATGGGAGATATAGTTCTTGTCAATTCCAAAGATGTTATGAGGCCTAATATCTCGGTTCGACAAGGTATAGCTAAGAAACTCATCGCTGAGTATATTTTAGCTCAATTTTACATTGTTGATTCCCTATTAATCAACATAACACTTATTAGTTACCGCATTTTGTTGTAGAGATTGTGATCTCAGGAGGTATGTCGATACCGATGACTAAAACAAACTCACAAGACCTTCATTCACCGAGAGTTGGCAAGTATGTTATTCCACAAGTATGATACAGGTCGAACTTGGATGACTAAATAGACTTGGCTAAAAAGGAAACATGTCAAACGGGGTCGAATTGATCAACCATGCTGAAAGCTGACTAAAGTGTATTCAAATGCTTTTAATCATATTTAAAATATTTTCTAATGACAATATTTATTAGGGAAGTATATGCTAAAAAAGACCAGGTAGTCTTTGTTAGTGTTTCATTTCCCAGAACAGGGTTAGATAATCAATTCAGCAGAAACAAGCAACAGGTCAGCAGAAACAAATACCACTAGGTGGTTAGCGGATATCACTTGGAATCATGTGATCACTTTCCAAAGTAAACTATTCGACCCTAATGCCTGGGTTACACAAATATCTACTTGGGATAAGACCAAATGTAGTTATAGAATTAGGCACAATTCAACAACCCTTTTGCTTAGAAGTGTTAATCGTTTTCTGTGTGTGCTTCATGAATAATCAGATCTCCTATTTATAGGAGTTTACTCTAAGCTAATCAAAATGGAATTATGAGTATTAATCGGCCCATTAATAGCCTCATAATTATCCCCATTATAGCCGTTAGTGGTTACATGACCAATTAAACGTGGTCATTAAGCAGTTGAAACTGGCACTTGAATAGGTCAAAGCCGTTACAAGCAGTACTTTCATCAGTACTTTCATAGCGCTAGCAGTGGATACACTGCTTCAGTGGAAACACTGCTTATCAGTAGAAACACTGCTTATCAGTGAAACCACAAGCAGTACTTTCCACAAGCAGTACTTTCTACTAGCACTACCAATACAAACCACTATAAGAGTCAGGGTGTTCATGGACCTTATGGGTGTACACTCCGTACCTCCTAACCCATTACAAGGTGTGAACTAATCCCACAAGTGCACTAAATTTTCCAACAATCCTCCCCAAATTTAGTTCACTTCCTTTGCATGAAAACAACCATTAAACAAAACATGTGCATAAACGAAAATGTCCTGAGGATTGAATTTCCATATTAGTAAATTACACGTTCAAATATTTGAGAATCAGGGTGTTCTAAGAATTGAACCCTTCAACCCATTTGAATACCTGAAGATAAAATACACACAAGTTTTCAAACACTTATCAGCTCCTGACACTATACAAGCCATGTGTCCATATCCAAATTCATAAATGTTGTAAAAGCTAAAAGTCCAAAGCTTCCTGAAGCGGCAAAACTTCAACATTTACATAGGTGGTTCCTCTTTATTCATGCTCCTGCCAAGCACTTTTTTAAAGAAAATTAACCATTGAGAAGTAAAGACTTCATCCTCCTTTCAGCAGGTTCTGAGCACACCCTTGGGATGTAAATAAAACATGTGCTCCAGTCCACTGAATGTTCAGCTTTCCACATTGAACTCAGCTCCTAAGTTTCCTCAGGAGGGAGTTGGGTGTCCTAGAATTCAGTGACTAAGTTGGACTTAAACCCATCCCTTTAGCAGACTTTATAACCAAGTCTCTAGCCAGACCCTTCGTCAAGTGATCAGCTAAGTTCTGTTGAGATCTAACAAACTCTATAGATACCACCCCATTCATGATAAGCTCACGAATCATGCTATGTCTGACACCTAAGTGTCTAGACTTACCATTGTACATCTGGCTATAAGCCTTAGCCAATGTAGTTGCACTATCACACCGGATATAAATAGGTGCTATAGGTTTAGGCCACAATGGAATCTCAAGAAGCAAGTTTTTCAACCATTCAGCTTCTTTACCAGCAGCTGCTAAAGCAACAAATTTAGATTCCATTGTTGAACTGTTGGGAATTATACGTTTGAGTTGATATAGACAAAAAGAATGAAACAAGAGGGACTTAATATGACAAGAAGGAAACCTACTAAAAGATGGAAGGACTTGCTTGCAATGGAAGTTTTATTATTTAGTCCTTAGCCTCTAGTATATAAAGAGGACATAGGTGTAGGTTTTTAATTAAGTCTTCCAATAATGTAGTCGACTAAAAGGTGTGTGTTTAGCCTAGACGTTAGGGAAGAACGTCTAGGGTATTGGTTTTAGATTAGTGTGTCCTAGGCGTATGGTTCATTGTAAACGCCTAGGTTATTAGTTTAGTTAGTAGACGTGTTCCTATAAACGTCTAAGATTAGTTAGTATTAGTGAATGAAAAACCTTGTTCAATAACAAAGTATTGGTTTTATTATTCCGCTGCGTAACATGTTTATTATCTTTGTTATTGATCCCTAGCTGAGCTTATAAACGATCTTATCAATTGGTATCAGAGCGGGGAGCTCTTGATATAGGGATTATTCAAGGTTTATGTCGTTAAATTGGAGCAGTAAAAGTTGTCGAAGAAAGCAGTTTGATGAAAAACAGATTCTGGTTGAAGGCCATATTATTTGATGCAATATTACGTGATCATAGTTATCTGATTGGTGGGCTCAAGATTTTTAAATTCGGTGAAAAACTACTATTTTGAAGATGCTTTAACTGTCGACGAAGAAGTTTTGTATTAATGAATTTGTCGTTTTTTTTTTCATACAAAATATAATGGGTCGGTGGGGTCACGCTATGTTATACACGTTATGTTACAAGGTCCGAATATTCTTTGATTATTATTTTATTCGAATAGAGAATAGGTGTTTGTGCATATGTGGGTATTGATTCTGGTCCAAGAATGTTCAAAGTACTGCTTGCTCGAAATTATTATGCAAAGTACTGCTTCGACGAAGATGAAAGTACTGGTAATTTGTTAAAGTACTGCTGCTGCTGTATGATTTTTTAAGTACTGCTCATTGATTTTTAAAAGTACTGGTGATCAGACGAGATGGAATTTTCAAGGTATTGCAGGTTTAAAAGTATTGTTCGCTCATATTTGTTATAAAAGTACTGCAGTTTATACGAAAGTACTGCAGTTTATATGAAAGTACTGCAGATTTTGATGAAAGTACTGCTCCTTCCCAACATACTGCTCATGCTTTATTACGAGAAGATTTTTGATTTAAGGGGAAGTCGAGCGTGTTAATGGTTATGGATTTTTGGATGACACACACACAGAATGGTTATTTGGTTTATACACACAAGAAGAAATTTATGTTCTTAAAAGGATTTAAAAAGGCCCGTTTTGGAGATTTATTGAAGAATTGATTACGAAGATGATTATTTATCACTTATTTGAAGGTGAAGTGGAATTGCTTGGTTTGTGTTCTTATCATCTAGCTTGTTGAATCTAGCAATGTGTGATTTTTCTTATGATGCTCTATGCACACATTGTCTATCACTTGAAGGAGTTACATTGTAGTGCTCAGTGTCTCATACTAGTTGAGGATTCTTTTCAAGGGATTGCGGTCTACTTATATTTTGTCCGTATAAGTATGGAGTTCCGTGGATAGTAAAAGATTTAAGATACAAGTTTGGGAAATTCTACTTCTTCATCAAGTTCGTTATATTTGCTTTTCTTCACAAAGTGATCATTACAAAGAGCTTACAGATTTTGAAGAATCAAGAAGATGGTTAACATATGGGTTTCAGGAGAAGCTTATTGTTAAATGTTTAACCATCTACATGCATCACTCAAGGGGAAGTGTTTGATTTTTACTATTGTTGATCATTATTACTACTGCTAGTTGAAGTTTTCTACTGTTTTGGATCCATTTTTCTTATGATGCGTAATGGTGGGCTATTTGAAACATTGGAAGTCTTAGATTGGAAGTATGATATTGGTTCGTGGTGGTCAAGATCATTATTTGCATACGTTCCCTATTTAGATAATAACAAAAAGGGGAAGAGATGTTTGAGTGACATGGCATGGATTAAGGGGAAGACATACTTGTTTCAATCATGGTGAGATCCCTGATCTCAATTTCTCTACTTCGTCTAGGGAAGTTCGTTCAAGAATGGTTTTGTCATTATCAACTAGGGGAAGATTGTTGGGAATTATACGTTTGAGTTGATAAAGACAAAAAGAATGAAACAAGAGGGACTTAATATGACAAGAAGGAAACCTACTAAAAGATGGAAGGACTTGCTTGCAATGGAAGTTTTATTATTTAGTCCTTATCCTCTAGTATATAAAGAGGACATAGGTGTAGGTTTTTAATTAAGTCTTCCAATAATGTAGTCGACTAAAAGGTGTGTGTTTAGCCTAGACGTTAGTGAAGAACGTCTAGGGTATTGGTTTTAGATTAGTGTGTCCTAGGCGTATGGTTCATTGTAAATGCCTAGGTTATTAGTTTAGTTAGTAGACGTGTTCCTATAAACGTCTAAGATTAGTTAGTATTAGTGAATGAAAAACCTTGTTCAATAACAAAGTATTGTTTTTATTATTCCGCTCCGTAACATGTTTATTATCTTTGTTATTGATCCCTAGCTGAGCTTATAAACGATCTTATCATGAACTGGTGATGCAAGTTTGCTTCTTGGATGCCCAAGAAATTGCACCTCCACCAAGTAGGAATACCCAGCCACTGGTAGACGAATTGTCTTCAGTGTTAATGATCCAACTTTCATCAGTGTATCCTTCCAACACTGAAGGATAGCCAGTATATGAGAGACTATAATCCATAGTTCTCTTCAAATACTTCAGTACCCTGTGAACAGCTTGCCAGTGATGAGCACTAGGGTTACTAGTATACCTGCTCAATTTTCCCACTGCAAAACCAATATAAGGTCTTGTACAAGTCATGGCATACATTAAGCAGCCAATTACCCGAGAATACTCAAGTTGAGATACAGCCTTGCCATTATTAGGCATCAGCTTCTCACAAGTATCCATAGGTGTACTCACAGGAGTACAATCAAAGTAATTGAATTTCCTCAACACCTTCTCAATATAATGAGACTGAGAAATAGAAATTCTTTTACTTTCATGTTTAATCCTTATACCAAGGATAACATCAGCCTCCCCCATGTCTTTCATGGAGAACCTTGATGACAAAAATTCCTTTGTCAGGTCAACCTGATTTTGGTCAGTGCCAAAGATCAACATGTCATCAACATATAGGCAAATGATGACTCCTTTACCAGATTCATCAAATTTGCTATATACACATTTGTCAGCTTGGTTAAGAACATAACCACTAGACAAAACCACTTCATCAAATTTTTGATGCCATTGCTTAGGTGCCTGCTTAAGTCCATAGAGAGACTTAATCAGTTTACACACCTTGTTTTCATTGCCAGGCATGATGAAGCCCTAAGGTTGGTTCATGTAAACCTCCTCATCCAATTCACCATTCAAGAAAGCTGTCTTCACATCCATCTGATGAATAACCAGATTGTGAATAGATGCTGATGAGTGTCTAAATACTCATCATTTTTGTACCATTTAAACTGCAAAAACATCTGAAAACACTCAGAAATGCATCAAAATGATAAAAATATCACAAATAAGTGTTTTATGTGTTTTAAATGCAAAAATATCAAAATCTGGTGAAAAACGTATCAAATTTGCATAATTGGCAGTTTTAGTCCCCCAAGTTTCAAAAGTTGTCAAAAACAGTCCCTGGTAAATCTAAATAAAGAGAAATGTTATTCAAGGTCCCTGAAATATTCTAATTTGTCAAAAATGATCCTTGAATACATCTTTTGTTAAATGGCAAGAAAGGTCCCTCAAGTTTCAAAATTGGCAGAAATGGCCCCTGGAAAATTGCAAAATAACAGATTTGGTCCCTGTACTTTTGAAGCTTGTCAGTATTAGTCCCTTGGAGCATCTTTGATGAGTTGGCAGCTATGGTCCTCCAATTTCCAGAAATTACACATTAGGTCCTTGGATATTATACCTTTTAAACCTTTTTGGACCTTAAGCCTTTTTGACCCCCTGCCTATACCTGTGACCCTTTCATTTTGGACCCTTGGTCAACCTCAGTCAAACAAAGCAAATAACCCGCCCACCTTATCCCTTCTTCTTCCACTTGATCTCTGCAACTTCAGGCATCTCCCATCACCTTTCCACCCCCCTCATCATCATATTCACCTACTTTTACCTCCACAATTAATGCCACCCCCCCCCCCCTATATACAAATACAGAGCCCTACAAGTCAAATGGAGTTTTCCCGCCAAATTGGTAAAAACGGCTAAAAGGCTCTAAACTCTCCCATTGGTTCTCAAATGAGGTGGGATTGCATCAGAAGGCCACGTGGAAGCATTGGAAGCTATAAATGAGGAAGAAAGACAGAGAAGAAACCAACTTTGGTTTTTACCTTAGTTCACGTAGTGTAACTTTTATGCTTTCTTTAAATTAAATGTCATTTACAGTTTAAATGTTGTTATCTTTCATAAAATAGTGTAATGGAACTTAATTTTCAGTTTAATTGCAAGTTACTTTCAAGTTTCAAATTTTGCTTAATGTCTTTTAAATTTCGTATTTCTTTAATTTCATGTTTTATAGTTGTTTTATGAGTTCTATAGCTTCATTAAGCTCTTGACAAAAGCTCACTAAGCTTTTAGATTCATTTAAACGAGCTACACTTTTAAATTCAGAAAAGTACTAAAAAATCAAAAGAAAGTCAATGGAAGTCAAATCTGATCCAATAAGCAGTTCTGGGAAATGGAAGCTAAGCTGGAAGGATTTCTGGTTTCTAGCTTATTGACAGTAAGCTAGGAGTGGTTTCTATACCTTGGTACTCAGTTTTTATCTTGATCATTTGTGAGTTCCATTTTTACCATTTTTACCCATTTACTGTTTTATTCCTTTTAATGCTTTGATTTTCATGTTTACCTGTTTCTATGTTGTTGTTTATTGTTATTATAGCATAATATAAGTAGTTTGTTCATTGAAATTCAGTTGTGCATAAAATTGAAGTTACTCAGTTGAAATTCAAATTTGACAAGTTTGTGTTTTTGGCCTGTGTTCTTGAAGTTTATTGCTCATATAGCCTTAGTATGTTATATTATAATGAATGGAATCTGGTTTATGCTCAGAATCATCTAAAACTTTGAAGTTCATTTGACAAGTGATAATCAAAGGGATGTTTGGATTTGCTGATAAAATAGAGTTCCAGTGTATTTCTGTTGTTATTTATACTTGTTCCATGTTATAATAGTACCTAGTAACTCAGTTAAGTCATAATATTCAGTTCTTATTTTGTAAAAGTCAAATTTCCTTTTTATTTGCTTTAGCAGTTTACTGTCAAAGATTTAGATTGTTAAAATCATAGTATTAGCTTAAAAGTTGTTAGCCTAGCTCTAGATAAACTTATTACAGCTCATTATATCATATTCAGTCTATAGATTACATCCTAAATTCATTTTAGTCAAACTTTTATGTTCTTATAAAAAGTCAAATTTTCAAATAGCTGTTTTTGAATTAAATGTATAATTTTCTATAGGTTTCAGTATTAAGTTTTAGCCTTAAACCTTCTAGGATGTTTAAATTTAGCTGCTAAAATTAAATATAAAAATACTAGTTTACAATCTCTCAGCTTTTTAAATGCTTATTTTGTAGCTTAATTGTACCTAGTTTTGCCCTGCACCACAGTTTAGGTGTCAAGTTCACAAGCTTGCAAAAGCTTGTGGATTTGACCCTAGCTTGTGAGCTTGGCTTCTTTGTGTAGCCTTTGTGTTCTTTTTATTATTTGCATGCTTGTTTTTACATCTTTAGCTTATTTAGGTAGCTTAATCTCACCATCTATTTTGTCCCATTTTGACCACTCAACTGAAGCAAACAGTTGAGTGGGGCTTGGTAAATAAGTTCTTATAAGCTCCTCAGTAGACTTGAGCTTGTGATTCTTGGCTTTGTGAGAAGCTAAGCAGTCCATCTCAATGTCTCAGTTTGAGTTGAGCTTATTAGAGCTTATTTGATAAGTCCTATAGAAGCTTGTGTTTGCCCACTCACAACATACCACTGAGCAATTCAGTGGTATTACACCATTTCCACAAGCCTCTCAGAGGCTCTTTAGAGGTCATAAGCTTGTGAAGCTTGGTTTTTCATGAAGCCTAGCAACACAAGTATTAAGTCCAGTGCTTAAATTCTAGTTTGTAGCTTATTCTCTAGGGCTGCAATGAATTTTTGTTTTGTCCCACCACTCAGCACCAACTGCTCAGCTTAAGCTGAGCAGTGATATGAGCCCATCTTTATAAGCCTCTTAAAAGCTCATCTGTGATCTTTACAGGTTGAGCTTTGGCATTTTAGAAAGTTAACCAACTCTGCTTGCTACTCCAATTTCTATTTTGCCATGTTAAGCTTATATTCTTAGCTTAATTTGCCATTAAATAAGTATGCAGGGTTGTTTGGTATAACAGTGCACTGTAAGAGCTTATGAGCTTATAACAAGCTTATAGGTGATTGCCAGTGCACATGCTTGTTTATATTTGTCCATATAGCCTATATACATATTTCTTTTCCTTTGTTGTCCAGTGTGGAGCTTGTTACAGGCTTTAGAGGCCTCAATTCCATCCAAGTCAAGCTTGTAGCTTGATTGTCTAAACCATAAGCTCACACCTATTCAGTCCAATTTCTTGTTTATATGTGACCCATTGGACTTGTATATACCTTATTTTATCTTTTGTTTTCTGTTTAAAGCCCTTTTCAAGCTTATATTGAGCTTGAGCTCCAACAGTTAAGCCAAAAGCTTAACTGTTGGGCTCATAAGCTCATGCTTTGCTTATTTCTAGTTTGTAAAGTCTTGTTTTCAATTAACATGTATATTATCAGTATGTATTTAGATCCAGAAAACAGAAAAAACCAAAAAGAACCACTATAAGCTCAAGTGATAGCTTCTTTTTAAAGAAGCTTATTGCCCATTAGCTTATTTTTGCACATAAGCTATCATTTTTATACTTTTTCTAGCTTCTTTTATTTATTTTAGAATTTTGTAAAAAGTTTCAGATTTTTCTTTAATCATTTAGTATTTTTAATAAATCAATAATAGTTTTTAGTAATTAATATTAGTAAATAATTAATAATAAATAGAATAATTGTGTAAAAAAATACATTTTCTGTTTTAAAATTAGTTTTATAGTATTTTAGATTTTTCAGAATCATAAGTTTATTTTTCTAGCATTATTTTGTATTTTCTTCTATTTTAGAGTATTTATTAAATAGTTAAAATAGTTTTTAATTAAATAATAAATAAATAAATAGTTGTAAAAATAATTTTCTTTTTTCTAATAATTTTCTTTTATTATTAGGATTGTAAAAATGTATTTTTCATATTTTTAGGATTTATATTGTGTAAAGTTTCACGTTTTTATTTGTACATTTACGTAATTTTATTTAAACGTACGTTTTAGGTTTTAAACGTTCATCACTTTAAAAATAGTGATAGCGTTTATTTAATATATTTTACCTTTTATTTCTTTTAATTTGCATTTAAGTCGCTAAGACATGCAAATCCCTACTATAGTTATATTCGTTTTGTTTTTATACGTTTACGTTTAATTTATGTTAAACGTACGTTTGTATATCTTTTACGTTTTTAGGTTTCTGATTGTACGTTTTTAACAACGTAGCTGTGACAGAGCTATTACTATTCACATTCCTAGTGTTAGTCAATCAGATTCCTGTTTTCCTATACTAATATTATTTTCAACAATTCACAAGTCATTGTATTCAGGATATCACGCCTCACCAGGACATAAACGATCCAAGGACATTTTAATCCTTGGTAAAACTATCATTCTCTCCCGGGCTGTCGCCCTTTTATCATCTGTTACGGTTGATCGTTCACAAGCGGTTGTGTGACGGAGAAATAAAAGAAGGTAGTCCGGGAGGAGTCAGATGCCAAAGCAATCAGCAGTCTTATGGTACTGATACGAGCCACAGGGGCATAAGTATCAAAATAGTCTATCCCTGACTTTTGTTTAAAGCCCTGAATGACTAGTCTAGCCTTGAACTTTTCAATAGTTCCATCTACCTTCATTTTCCTTTTGAAAATCCATTTGCACCCCAAAGGTTTGCAACCTGGTGGTAGATCAACCAACACCTAAGTATTGTTGCCCATGATGGAATCCATCTCATCATTGATTGCTTCTTTCCAGAAAGCAATATCCTGGGACTTCATTGCTTCTTCAAATGTCTTGGGATCATCCTCAACAATGAAGCAATAGGAGTATTGGTATGAGACCTCATCCCTTGTTCCTTCAACCAAGTATAGTTGAAACTCAGGTCCAAATGACTTTGGAGTCCTGACCCTTTTGCTCTTCCTGAGCACAAGTTCAGGTTGTTGAACCACAACCTCATCAGGGACCACTGATGGTTCATCATCAGGGACCTCTGATACACCAGTGTCATGAGGTCCATTAGGAATCCTTTGACTTGGTCTAGGGACTGATGATAATCTATTCTCATCAAAGTCTGCATCCCTTGATTCAATTATAGAGTTAATTGAAATATATTCATTAGGTTCGATAACATAGAACCTAAAAGCCTTGGAATGCTCAGCATATCCAACAAAGATGCAGTCAATGCCTCTTTCACACAAAGTTTTCATCTTTGGATCAGGGAGTCTTACAACAGACCTACAACCCCAAACCTTTAGATAGTTCAGGTTGGGTTTCCTTTTAGTCCAAAGTTCATAAGGGGTAACCTTGTTTCTTTTGTTAGGAACCCTATTTAATAAATAGCAAGCTGTTAACATAGCTTCACCCCAGAACCCTTGACTCAGTCTTGAATAGGACAACATGGAATTAACCATCTCCTTCAGCACCCTATTTTTCCTTTAAGAAATACCATTTTGCTGAGGAGTATAAGGGGCAGTCGTTTCATGGATTATACCAACAGACTGAAAATACAGAGTATCCATGTACTCACCTCCCCTATCAGTCCTTAATCTTTTGATCAAAGACCCAAGTTGTAATTCAACTTCAGTTTTAAACACTTTGAATTTATCTAATGCTTCATCCTTGGTATGTAACAGATACACATAACAAAATCTAGAAGCATCATCAATAAATGTCACAAAGTACTTCTTATTCCCCAAAGAAGGAGTGGCATGCAAATCACACAGGTCACTGTGTATAAGCTCCAAGACCTTAGTCTCACGACTAACACCCTGAAAAGGTTTCTTGGTTATCTTGGTAAACATGCAAGTTTTACACTTTTCATTGTCCATGTCAAATGCTAGGATTAAACCATCCCTAGATATATCTTGCATTCTTTTATTGTGTACATGGCCAAGTCTTGCATGCCATAGGGTAGAATCAGTCAGGTCAGTGGTGGTCACAAATGCTGAATTAACACTATCAGTGACAATATTAAGCCTGAACATTTGATTACATAAATATCCAAAACCAATAAAAATACCATGCTTAGAAAGAACAAATTTATTAGACTCAATAACTTGTTTATATCCATGATTATTCAAAACACTACTTGAAACCAAGTTTTTCCTTATCTCATGAACATGAATAACATTAAACAAAGTTACAATCTTTCTAGAACTAAATCTAAGATCTACACAACCATGACCATGCACCAAGGCTGTTGACCCATTTCCCATGTGAAGAATAGAACCATCATTCAATGACTCATAAATCTTGAACCAGCTTCTATCTTTGCACACATGAACTGTTGCACTAGAGTCAACCCACCACGCAACATCATCATCCATCACATAATGAGATTCAGATACATATGTAACATAATAAATCTGAAAAGACTTATTAACCATATTCTGACCTTTCTGTGAGTTGGAAGAACCACCACTCCCTGAACCATTAGTGCCTGATCCATTGGCTTTACCACCAACTTTAACACCTTTGCAATCCCTTTAATGTGACCAGTTTTTCCACATTTCCAACAAGTAGGTGTAGCCTTCTTGTTAGGATCTGCCCTTGTGTTGTCATGATATTTGCGTTTACCTTTGTTGTCATTGTACCTGGTGGAGTTGTTATGCTCTACCATATTGACAACAGATGGTCCAGCAGCATTGCTACCCTTTGGCTTGTCATTATCCTGCACCTTGAGAGATTCCTCAATGCGCAGATGACTGCCCAACTCAACAAGAGTTAATTCATCTTTCTTATGTTTCAAGGTATGCTTGAAATCTTTCCAAGAAGGAGGAAGTTTATCAATAACCCAAGAGACTGAAATAGCCTCATCCATGTGCATATTGTGTTGTGTAAACCTTCCAAGTATTCCAAGAAGTTCATTGTATTGTTCCATGACTGGTCTTGAATCAGTCATTTTGTAATTTGTGAAATTACTTACAAGAAACTTCTTACTTGATGCATCCTCAGCCATATATTTGGCAACCAAGGAATCCCACAGTTCTTTGGAAGATTCAAAGTTCTGATAAATATCAAACAAAGAATCAGACATACCATTGAGAATTAGACCTCTGCAAATGTAGTCATCATTCTCCCATTTGCTCCTCCTCCTGATCTGATCAACAGTAGCATCATCCCCATCATCAGGAATAGGTGTAGTTAGCACATACACCACACTCATGCTGGAAAGCAAGAAGTGCATCTTCTTCTGCCACCTCCTAAAGTCCACCCCTTCAAACTTATCAAGCTTGGCAAAGTTTGAAGCCATGTGTTTCATTGCAGCAGCAACCATTGATTATCACAAAATAGTTTACTTTGATTGTTAGTGTTTAATTTCCTAGAACAGGGTTAGATAATCAATTCAGCATAAACAAGCAACAGGTCAGCAGAAACAAATACCACTAGGTGGTTACCGGATATCACTTGGAATCGTGTGATCACTTTCCAAAGTAAACTATTCGACCCTAATACCTGGGTTACACGAATATCTACTTGGGATAAGACCAAATGTAGTTATAGAATTAGGCACAATTCAATAACCCTTTTGCTTAGAAGTGTTAATCATTTTCTGTGTGTGCTTCATGCATAATCAGATCTCCTATTTATAGGAGTTTACTCTAAGCTAATCAAAATAGAATTATGAGTATTAATCGGCCCATTAATAGCCTCATAATTATCCCTATTATAGCCGTTAGTGGTTACATGACCAATTAAACGTGGTCATTAAGCAGTTGAAACTGGCACTTGAATAGGTCAAAGCCGTTACAAGCAGTACTTTCATCAGTACTTTCATAGCGCTAGCAGTGGATACACTGCTTCAGTGGAAACACTGCTTCAGTGGTGGAAACACTGCTTATCAGTGGAAACACTGCTTATCAGTGGAAACACTGCTTATCAGTGGAAACCGCAAGCAGTACTTACCACAAGCAGTACTTTCCACAAGCAGTACTTTCTACTAGCACTACCAATACAAACCACTATAAGAGTCAGGGTGTTCATGGACCTTATGGGTGTACACTCCGTACCTCCTAACCCATTACAAGGTGTGAACTAATCCCACAAGTGCACTAAATTTTCCAACAGTCTTGTTAGCAACTATGATTCAATGGCTTGGATTATTAGTGTGTTTTTCCTTTGGTTTGGCGTGTTGGAAATTCTATGGTGTTTGATAGTATTGTAGTTTTTAGCAATGGGTTTCTTTAAATCTATTCAGCTTACTACTTTGAAAATAGTATTCTTAGTCGGTTAATGTGGCATGTAGTTGCGGTTTCAGGTTAGGTTGGTGGATAGTATTGATCAGGTCTGTACCTCAGTCACATATCGCATTCTTTCGTAGTATGTACCCTTTATATATATTATCAAATCTTTGTCTCTCAAAGAAATTTTGGCTATTGCATTGATGGAGGAATTCCATAGCAGAAATTAGCAGTCGCCATTGATCATTGGATAGAAAATTGTCAAACTAGGTTTATGTGCCTGAGGGCCTCTTTAAGTTGGAATGTTTGCATCAACAGAGCTATTGGAATTTCTTTGACGCCATAGCTACAGAAAATACTCGTCAAGTGTTTAGTAGCCAAACAACCAGAACATTGACAATATCGTCTTTCATTGAACATGAATCACATCACTAAAATGGATTCATCATTAAAATGTCAATGCATGGAGGGGAACTAAACTCCCGTAAACAAAAGAAGACAAATAAAGATGAAGGTCTAAAATATAAATGTGTTATCAAAGTATAAATGTGTATAGACTAAAATACCCTCGACTACAAAACAAAAATCAGACATTGACTTTGGCATTAGTGGTCAAGGGACTTATTTGGCATTAAAAACCCAAGTTTTTGACCTCCAGCGATGATAACTCCCAACTTTGTCCCATCACGATGCGCATGAACAAGTTTAGTGACCAACGATGTATTTTAGTCTATTATTTATGATATCTTTATTTGAAATTTTGTATTTGATTACTAAAGTTTGAATTAACTAAGAAATTTTAAGAATATGCTTGAGTCATGTGGTGGGGAAGTGAAACAGTTGACAGGTAAATTTTATGAGGAGGGAATTACCAAACTAAGCCAAAAAATCACCTTTGATAAAAGACTTGGTTTTTTTTTTGCATTTTTTTTCATTTTAGTAATCTTCAACTGCTCGATTCCACCTATTTTAAAGACACTTGTAATGTCCAACTGCTCGACTTTACCTATAGTGGGCTAAGGGTGTTTAAAAAAAAGTACAAGGCAATTTTCTCATAAATGAGTTGAGTTGACCAATTGAGCATGACCAAAATAAAAATAAAAAAAGCAAAAGATGACCAAGTCTTAGACCAAAAGTGTTTTTTTTGGCTTAGTTTGGTAATTTTCTCGTAAAAATGACGATGAAGGTTAAAAAAAGAGAGGGCATGACCATTGACATTTCATATCAGTTTTTGACTTTTGACTACAAAATTGAAACTTATGTTTTCATATAGCAAAACGACGCATGTTTATTCTATCTAAACCAAAATCCACCGTAGCTTAGCTCACTTTTTAATCCTTTGAACTCTTTTAGCTACTCTTCAAACTGCATGGAACAACGAAGTTATAGCCAATTAATGATCATTTATAGTTAAGTTAGGATTAAGAATTTGCAATGACCCCAATTAAGGAAGTTACCACACTAGCATGGTAGTTGCGTCTGAAAAAGTTGAGAACTACTAATTACATGGCAATTGCGTTACACAAAGTTGAGAAGTTGTATAAGTTACGCACACTCCCGTTCTACGGGCCACTAAAAGTTGAGAACTCGTATAAGTTATAAACACCCACCATAATACGGGGTGGTAAATTTAACCATCCCGCACCTCACCGAATGTTTATAAATAATACTAATTGCAACTCGTAGACTAGCCACCACATTATGTAAACAAGTAGAATTTTTGCTCAGTGACCGATGTGGGACTTAATCTTTTGCTAAGAGGCACACTATCTTTGCTTTAATAAAAAAATAATTGTGTTCTTTATGTAAAAGGTTAAAAACAAAATAGAAACTTTACCTCTACAAGAATATAGAATATGATCAGACGATTTCTTTATTAAACCGATATTCAATTTAATCCAATTTATTGATACTGATTATGAACTCTTTTTGGATGCCTATTTAATCAATGTTTGAGTTAAGTAAGAAAATGTTTGAGGCGTGGTTGAGAAATATTGTTCGAAGAGCAAAAACTTTTCTTTCATATATACTTTTGAAATTATTCAAGAAAAAGACATGAAAATTATAAACAATTTTTTTTCAAAAATATTCTATCTAAATACGAGCGGATTTGAACAGTAACAAAATTACTCTCACATTATTGAGTATATAATAATCAATATAACTCTCACTATTTACTCATATTTGATTCTTGTGATAAAATAAATATGTTTAATATGACATAAATAAAAACAATTTGTTTCTCTTTTTCCTTTCCTTTCTTTTCCTTTATTTCTTTTTATTTCTCTTCATTACCTATCATTTCGTTCCCACCTAAAAAACTCTAGAACACAGAGACTAGAGAGCGAGTCCATATGATTAACCAAACATAATGGATTGAACTCATCATTATATCACTCAATTTATCCTTATTCATCTGTATGTGATCGAAAGACTACCCGAACCCATGATTAATGTATAATACCGGGTAAACTGGTGAACGCTAATAAGACTGATTTATTTATGAACCCCGAAAGCTAAAGACACAAATTTGTACTATATTTTAAATTATAAAACTAAACAGTACGTAGAAGCGTACTTAAACTTCAAAGAACTAGACACAAATTTAACCTAAAATTTTAAGCAACAAAAATGCAACAAGTATTTATTCTTGCCACAATACTGTCAACATTATGATTATCAGTACACCATCAAATGTTCATTAATATGCGTATTCGTTAGGGGTGAGCAGCAAAACCGAAAAAACCAAAACCAAAACCAAACCGAAAATCGAAAATCGAAAAAAAAAACGAACCAAAATAACCAATCGAAATAAACAGAACCAAAATAACCAACCGAAACTAAAAACCAATGGTTCGGCTTTTACTTTCTTCGAAAACCAAAAAATTCGTTTCGGTTTTCGTCCAAAAACCAAGCCATAAAAACTGAACCAAACCGATTTTATTATATGAATAATATAATATAAATAAATAACTAAATAAATGAAATTTATAAATTCATATTCATTTGTTGGTGGATTTATAATATATTTATCTTAACGTTTATATGTGTGTTTTCCGTTTACGTTTGTTTACTTGACAATATATCGATACATATGTAATAATGATCATACTATGTGTATGTTCACTTGCATGTGTGTTTGTCTCATATGTATACGTGTAATTGTATAAATATGAGATAAACATTATTAGGCTTAGAGTAACAAAAAGATAAAAAAGAATAACCAATTTTCTACGAAAAAAAATTAGTTGTATATATTGGCCACACCAAAATATAAACGGTTAAAAACCGAAATAACCGAAAAACCAAACCAAAACCGATAATAAACCGAAAACACCAAACCGTCAAAAACCGAACGGTTTCGGTTTTGTGTTTTATAGAAACCGAATATCTCGGTTCGGTTTTGGTTTTAGCTAAAAACTAACCAAAACCGAACCATTATCACCCCGAGTATTCGTTGTATTAATTTCAATCTTCGTTCATCATCTGTTGTAATTTAATCCAATGATTCGAGAGTTGTTTTGAATGGTCAATATGACTTTGAGCTTTCACATATTTATCTTGTTACTACTATGAAATTAAGAATCATATATCATGCTAATTACATGACAATACTATCAAATATTACGGGATGGTAATTCTAACTACCCACGATACTCAAGTGCCACTAATATCCTGTTGGTTTTATGGATATAAATTAGTAGACGTGAGTTAGGATCGAACTCGAGACTATGGGATTGCACACTTTACGTATGAGAATTTAAAGTTAATAATTAAATATAAATGTTATATTTATTTATTTTTTAAACAAAATAACTAACGAATGTTAAGTAATTAATGTAATGGATTAACGGGCGTTAAATGTATTTGGAAAAGGACTAGATTGCAAAGTTTGGGAAGTTTCCGTAATCCCTTGGGGATGCCTACCAAAGATCGGCCAAGGAGAAAAGGAAACAAAGCCAAACTTGTTCACCAAGTTAGTTGGGTATATATACAAGGCTAGGGGTATTGTTTTTCTATCTCTTGTATTCATTAAGCTAAACCTAAAACTTTGTTTGTGTGTTTTCTTAATACAAACCGATCGTATAACCCTTTAGGGTGTCGATCTACTCTTTTCAAATACATCAAGTTATTTGTTTTATAAAAACTAGCATTACTTTAATTCGGTTTAGTACGTGTGTACAAGAACATAGTAATAACACACTATTGTTATTATCTTGGATTAAATTACAAAACGGTAAGGGGTAATTCACATAATCCTATAAACCCTAATTAGGGTTCATCCTAATTGCTAGTTTGTGGATTTGATTCTTGTTCGGCTAGAATCAAGAAAAGGTACGTATATTCTTTTATGTTAATTAATTGTTCATTAATAAATCCTATACGCTTCCGCTTGAATACTTTGATGTTTTGTAGTTATTTATTTGAATGTCATGTTATATATTTCCAACAGTGGCATCACGAGTCATTGGTTTTTAATGAGTAATTAATTACATAAACGCGTAATAAAACAAATAATTGTATGTTGTTTAATATGTTTATCTAGGGTTTATGTTTAATTTTTTGTTTGCTCGATTTTTTAGTTAATTGGGGCGTACCCCTATTTTTTTTTGGTCGACACATACATTAAATTTTTAAGGTTTTGAAAATTGTTTGCTAACCTTATTAAAACCTAGAATTAATATATTGATTATGTGATTAATTCGTGAATAATTTGTTATGTGTCATGGAATTTTTATATGCGATCTTGTGACTTATTTGTATAAGTTGTTATGATATCCATGATTATACATGCATGTTAGTCATGGATAAGTTGCTTTGATAATTGTTTAATTGTTGAGACATGTTAATTATAATAAATCTTGAATTGGGGAAGACTCCAATTATATATATTAATGAATCAATTATGTGCAATTTGGTATATCATTAATTATGGGTTTACGCAATCGATTCGTCGATGTATGTGGCTCACTTTCTATTGTTGGAGTGAAAACCCTAAATTAATATATACATTAATTTAACCTAGATATTGATTATTAATAGGGTTTTATCGAATAAGTTGCATGTGGCTACTTGTTTACACGTATAAATTGTTTATTATGTGCGCATTGTTTTTTAGTAGTTTATTTTTTATTTATTACTTGTTTGTTTATTATGTTAGACAGTTTTAAGCAAAGGGTAATTTTGAATAGTAAAATAATACAGACTAAACAATGGTGAAATTTGATTTGTTTTGGAAGAGTTAAAGTTTTCAATAGTTTAATTGATTGGTGACTTTGGTACAATGACTGAACGGCTCACCCATTAGAATGAACTATAAAGGGGTTATTTAAGAAGTGCGCACAGTCACACTGAAAGGATGTCTAAGGTTATGCTTTTGCGCTTACCTGGTCCTCTGCCCTCTGTAAGTTCGAATGGAGCTACTTAGTAAGCCATAAAAGTACAAGCTTATCTTAAGGGCGAATTAGTTTTAATTCCATGCGCCACTTCGGTGGTAATTATCCGAAACACTAAGTGTTTACACTTATGCAAAAGTACGGTATAATGGATGATAATTAACACTAAATTCCTTGATTGGTGAACCCAATACCTCAATCAAAACTTTGATAATTTGATCTTTATGAATTGGTAATAAAAAGTTTTTTATTAAAATTATGCTACAAGATGAATGCATGACATCTTTGTACATATTTGATTTGACCACATAAAATCAAAACTAGTACCCTTTTAAATTAAGAATATGCCATCTAATTAAAAGGAACACTTGAAGTTGCAATTTATGTCATGAGAGTACTTGGCTAGATTGTGATGGAGAGGTAAATCTCTATGTAAAGTGAGACCTTACATGGACATATTTGCAGTTCTTTAAGTTAGACACTTAAGTTGAGTAGGAAGTGAGACTTGGACTCAATGGCATAAGATGGGATGAAACATGTTTGTATTTGCAATAGCGTTGGAAAATATAAATCCCATAATGATCTAGGAGTTGGAAATTGTTTGCCAATTAATGTTCGACAGATTACCTTATTATATATTTTCGTTACTAGCAGATCAACTGATGTAATGGAACTATGATAATTTGGATCCTAGTTTTCGAGAAAATTCTATGGTTATATGAATATTACTTTGGGTATTTTATTTTCTTGAAAAGTTTAATTATCGAAAATACTAAAATTGAATTTTGCTGATTCTTTAAATGTATTAATGCAACATTAAACCGTAAACGTAGGTTATTCCTCTATTGGTAAATTGATCTACGCCTGTAATGGTTTTTTGGTAGAGTCAACTTTAATAAGAGAATAAACCTAGTCCTCTTTTCTTAATAAAGAGTGAGATTAAATCCTATTCCTTTTCATGAATGAAGAAAGGTATGATAGGACAATTAGAATTGTCTAAATTCAAAATACATAACTCGTAAGCAAATTTTAATAGTTAAGAAAATTGCATATTTCTGAGTTATTAAATTAGAAGCTAGACTAATTACTGTATAATTGGTAAACGACAAACTAGCATATTTTGTCTAGTTGTTGTGCTTTGACCATTTAAAAGTACTACTTACAATTGTTGGAATAGTAGAACTATTAAGAAAGAAATTGCATGCCCAATTTTTCAAGTTAATAGCATTGATGGATAAATTCATCATCTACATAGTAGAATACATTCTTTTAAGTACATTTGTAATTGTTATGTATGGACTTTTTCAAAGGTGTAGGAAGTAAATAATACACTATTTTCTTTCACTGGTTAATGAAACACTTACAATGTTGTCAAATCCAGTGGGAGTGTTGTGTTCATATTACTGAATAAGGAATTAATGTAATGATCTCTTATTCAGTGGGAGTTACAAGCTTTGTCATCTTGGTAGTAACCCAGATTATCTCTAGAATGTCTTAAGATAATTACTTTCCACTTGTAGACACTTATGTTTTCAAGGATAGTCATGTACGTTTCCTTATTAGACAATGAAGTGGTTTTACATCTACTAGTTATGCTAATATCAATGACACAATCATATTAGTCACATAAACAAACATATGTCGTGTTGTTTATCTGCTATATGATGTTGTTCCATGCACAAGTGGGAGAAATCTATATTGTGTGCAAGGGACAACATATAGGTATATGATTTAAAGGATTCTCTTGACTGCAAGGTAAGAGACTAACGTTCTAATATAACTTGAACATATCTAATTCAAGAAACACTTGGTGTTGCAATTTATGTCATGTGAGAACTTGGCGAGATTGCAACAACAAAGTAAATCTCTATGTGAAGTCAGACCTTGCATGGACATATTTGCAGTTTCTAAATTAGACAAGTATTTAAAACATGTGTCAAAATGATATATAAGACTACTTCAAATTAAATATATGTGTATTATTAGAATGACATATAAATTGAATAAAGTAATCTAATCCTACTTCAATTTGTTTATTTATGTATTTTGGAATGACATAAATGAAAAATAATGTAATCCTACATTATTGTGAAGTAAAATAAATTAACTTGAAATTACTATTGAAACCAAAAGTTGTGTTCATAATTACTTTAGTTAAACATGTTTATGATTCATTGTAAAGACATAAACATAAAGTCTTTTAAGACTTATAATAAAGTAAGACGTTAACTTGTTATGTTTTTTAATTAAGACATATACAAGAAGTCATTTAGTTGATCAATGATTTATAACGCATAATGGGATTATAACAGTTTATGTTTCTTGTTGAGACATGGATATTAAGTAATTTGGTTAAAAGGTACTTGTGTTATAAAGCATGTAATTGGCTTGGAAAGTCTATTATACCATTAAGTTGACTTAGTTGGTAAATAGGTAAGCCAAAAGGAATATGTTTATCTTATATATTGTTAGATTCTCTTACAATATTAAATTCTAATGAATACAACAAGTTGATGGTATGTTCAGTTAGGAGAATCAAACTCCATTTGATTTGTTTGATTCATGATAACCAAAACTTCTTTCTTAAAAAGTAACAAGGTTAGAAAATTGAGTATGGATTGAATATACTCAATATGACTCCAACCTAGAAGATTAATAAAACACCATTTCATTATGGAATGTGATGAATTACATTAAGTTTTAAAATTGAAGATTCTGAATTTGTTAAACTACTTATGAATAGGTTGTTAACAAACTTAAGTCAGGAATTATCAATGTGTATTTGTAATGTCCCAAAAAGAGAACAATGTAGTTTTGCTCTAAATTGCTAAAGTATATATAGATAGTCTATATATTACAAAAGGCAAGTGGGAGTTTTTTTTATCTTGAAAGATAAAATTACAAGATACATAATCTTCTAAAATACACTAGTAAATATCATGATGAGGTTAGACATGTAATTGATAGACCTCATGATGATGGAATTTTCATTCATAGATCTGCAAAGATATCTCAGATATTTGACTTATATGCTGAGAAATATGAGTTACAGGATTATAGTAAACCTGATAATCATTATGATGGATTACCAAATATTGAATTGGGAAAATAACTCATACTATGAATGTTAAAGATGTTGTCCATAAAGATAATCAATTTTGGAAATTTGGTTTATCTTAATAGTTAGACTAGAGAATGGAAATGAGTTTCTTCAAAGAGATGAAAAACTCTAGTGGTTTGAATTTCTATGTAGAAATCATATGGACAATATTGTACACATATTTAATGCATGTTTTATGATAAGAATATTAATCATATTTAAGCAATTAATTGTGATTGAACATTCTTTCCTAAGACACATTAAATATATAAAGATGATAATTGTCATACTTGTTTTCATTAATATGAAATATGACAATGGAATATCAAAACTCTTTCTTGAGAAATTACTTGAGCGAGGACGGTAAGTAATTGAAAGGTTTTTTGAATCTTTGAAAGTGTACGAAGTGCAAATAATTCATGAATGGATAAATGCATGCATCTATGAAATTTTTCTTATGTTTAATTATTAAATCTCATTTTCGATTTATAATTAAAATAAGATGAATTTTAAGTATTCCTGAAAGCTAGTGAGAGTATTATGTTAAGTTTCTTAAATCTTGTATGTTGATAACATATGAGAAGTAACATTCCTTGTAAGCTAAATGTTAAGTCTTAGATTGGAATGTAAATTCACTTATAAGATTTAAGAATTAAAACATACAACTTGGAATATATGTTTATTGTTAATAAACATGTGCAGTAAAATAAATGATTCTAATAAAACATGATATATCATTTGGGAAATGGATAAATATCTTTTGACAAGATAGAACATGAATGAAATCTAAGTTTGACCTGTAGATTCATCATGTACATCATGTTGTGTATTCAAATTGTTGTATCATTCTTGAATGATAGATGATTTGACAACATTGATATCTAATTAAAAGTTATTAGATAACTTGTGTAATGAATATTCTAATAGAATTACATCCTCAGCCTGGAATTGCTCCTAGATTCTATGGATGAACAATATGTCAAATGTTGTGCAAATTGTCATCAGCTTTAAACTTGAAAGTTAGGAAAGCATCAAATATTACACAATAAGATATTAAAGTTTATGGAGTTTTAATGAGCACATTGTTGTTTGTATACAATGATGCTGGTTTAATTGAGATGACACTCAATACTAGTCATGGTAGGATTTCATCCTTGTTAATGGCCATGTGAACTGGTTGTGCTAATAAGAGCACGGTTGCATTATACATTAAAAGAATAAGAATAATTTAAACTTTAAAATGTTTGAAAGTTTAAATTGTCATAAATTGGTGATAGAGGATGTCACACACTTTATGAATTATTATGTGGATTGTTGAATGAACACATACAAGGACTTCATTAATTGAATTCTTGAAATAAGTATTCTCAAAATTACGATGGATCAAGTTGGTTGATTTATGCCTTGTCAACAAGTATGATTGTCATTACTTGAGGCATAATTCATCAACTGGAATTTTCATGCATTGATCTATTTGGTATTTGGATAAGGGATGTTAAATAATTGTTATAATAAATCAAATACTTGGTATGTTTGATTTTATAATATATTGTATCCTATATTTGCATGTTTAATCCGTGAATAAATTTATTTATTCTAAATCGTCCGTTGTCAATTAATGATATGGGAGTATCATTAAACTAAGACAAATCTGAGAGATATGGTAGAATATACTTGAAAGTATATTGATGAGAATGCATACCAATTTCAGATGATATTCAATGAATTGAATATAGGACTTATCCCAACTACATAATTTACTTTGTGGATATTGTTATAAGTAAATTATGAATAGTTATCCTCAGACTTGAGATACCAGATAAGTGTCATGAATGTAGTGCACTTCTGTGGAACAACTTAACGCTATACGTAACTGGTAGTCATAAGGGTTGTTTCCTGAAGTGTTGCGAAGTTCATGGGTTATTCTCGTAGTCAAGATAGAATTTGTTCCTTCAAATTTATTTGGAGTTTAATACTGTTGGGCCCCTCGTAGGGTTGACAAGATGTTTGCGTGGCCACGCCCAAAGATCTCCCCTGAATATGTTCAGAAGATTTGGTAATCTTGTTCAATCACTTATAACGAGAAACAGAATAGTTGGATAAAGAATGACTTAATTCCATATCTTTATTTAACATGGTATTAGAAACAAAAGGATAATAATAATGAGAAATCATTAAAAGGTTTTCCAGGAGCCTTGCTCGAGTTGTACTAGAGGCATCGAAGTGTTGCTAGACGCTAACCGAATGTGATCACTCTATTAAGATATATCCAAGTGGGAGCTGTTGGTTTTATGGATATAAATTAGTAGACGTAGGATCGAACTCGAGACTATGGGATTGCACACTTTACGTATGAGAATTTAAAGTTAATAATTAAATATAAATGTTATATTTATTTATTTATTAAACAAAATAACTAACGAATGTTAAGTAATTAATGTAATGGATTAACGGGCGTTAAATGTATTTGGAAAAGGACTAGATTGCAAAGTTTGGGAAGTTTCCGTAATCCCTTGGGGATGCCTACCAAAGATCGGCCAAGGAGAAAAGGAAACAAAGCCAAACTTGTTCACCAAGTTAGTTGGGTATATATACAAGGCTAGGGGTATTGTTTTTCTATCTCTTGTATTCATTAAGCTAAACCTAAAACTTTGTTTGTGTGTTTTCTTAATACAAACCGATCGTATAACCCTTTAGGGTGTCGATCTACTCTTTTCAAATACATCAAGTTATTTGTTTTATAAAAACTAGCATTACTTTAATTCGGTTTAGTACGTGTGTACAAGAACATAGTAATAACACACTATTGTTATTATCTTGGATTAAATTACAAAACGGTAAGGGGTAATTCACATAATCCTATAAACCCTAATTAGGGTTCATCCTAATTGCTAGTTTGTGGATTTGATTCTTGTTCGGCTAGAATCAAGAAAAGGTACGTATATTCTTTTATGTTAATTAATTGTTCATTAATAAATCCTATACGCTTCAGCTTGAATACTTTGATGTTTTGTAGTTATTTATTTGAATGTCATAATATATATTTCCAATATGATGTTTGTCAGGTTATACTGGAGGACGGACGGGTCTTTACCCACTGTATGCCTGATCCACAGCCCAAAGTGTGGCGAGTTATGTAAGACTATAAATACTCTCTACCTTCCAAGGTAGAGAGTTGGAGCTTATAATAATATCTTTCACTTTCTCTCACTAAGTTCCCTAAACCTCTAACTTTCTCTCTCTAGAATTCCATCTATATGCTACTTTGTGTTATGGTTTGATGTGTATGTGAAAAGTTATATCTTACATTTTAACTTTAGGAATATGAATAGAATATCGAATATGATCACATAATTACTCGATCAAATAGATATTGATTCAAATATATAAAAAAAACTAATGTTATTGACCAATATATTGTTGGAAAATTCGTTTTGCAAAATGAGTTTTTGCAAATTTTGGACAATATTTAATATATGTTATATGTTATAATATTTATGTTTCTTGGTAGCTTTGCGTTCTCCTCGACGAGAGCTTCGCAACGAGCTAAAGTATGTCCAAAATGGAGTTGAAATGAATGAGATATCGTGTCTCAAAGTGAGGCACTTGAAACATAAAAACTTGGAAAAATGGGAGAATCCCACATCGCCCAAAACAAGAAGTGGATGCTTGTTTATAAGGAATTCATAGCATTGGCTATCAAATTCCTTTAGGTTGGTTATGAACCCACTCCTACGTGCGCGAGCGCGGGGTGTGCAGAAAATGGGAATTTCGGGTCAAAAATGAGTTGGAAGCTTCTGAACTCCTGCGGACATGAATGCAGCTCCGAAGCCTAGCATACGTCCGTATCTTTTTGCTGCAGTTTCCTTTTTCCAGAATTTTCTGTAAATCTATTTTAGGAATAGGTTTAAACTTATCAAGTAAGTTTACAGAAATCGGTTTATGTTTTAAAAGATATGCAAATCAGTTTTATGTATTAAAAGATTTACGAATCTGTTTTTGATATAACAGATTTTCGTGTATATGGCTGGAATATTTTTCTTGGAGGACAAGTTGAGTCTTCAAGATAAATAAAGCCATATGTCTCATACGTTTTATATATTCAGTAAAAGCAGCTCATGCGCAGAAATGTTCCAATATTGCGGGGGGTAAATATAACTACCTCACAATACTCAAGTGCTACTAAATATACTAAATAGCAGCTAATTACGTGACAATATATTGTGTTACAAAAAAGTTGAATAATACTAATAGCAGCTAATTACATAGCAATATATTATGTCACAAAAAGTTGATAAATTATATGAGTTACAGGCACGCATTAGTTTATGATGAAAATTTAAACTATCACACACTACTACGTGCTAGTAAAATTAGAAATCAAACAACATACTGATTACATGATTTGACTTACACCAAATATATAATATTACAGGATGGTAAATTACTACTCCACGATACTCAAGTGGCACTAAATTTGTCATGTTACTACTATGAAATTAAGAATAAAATAATGTAATAATTACATGGCAATACATTACGTCACAAAAAGTTGAAAACTTGTATGAGTTACGAACACATAATATTGCGGGGTGGTAAATATAACTACCTCACAATACTCAAGTGCTACTAAATATACTAATAGCAGCTAATTACGTGACAATATATTATGTCTCAAAAAAGTTGAATAATACTAATAGCAGCTAATTACATGGCAATATATTATGTCACAAAAAGTTGATAAATTATACGAGTTACAGGCACGCATTAGTTTATGATGAAAATTTAAACTATCACACACTACTACGTGCTAGTAAAATTAGAAATCAAACAACATACTGATTACATGATTTGACTTACACCAAATATATAATATTACAGGATGGTAAATTACTACTCCACGATACTCAAGTGGCACTAAATTTGTCATGTTACTACTATGAAATTAAGAATAAAATAATGTAATAATTACATGGCAATACATTACGTCACAAAAAGTTGAAAACTTGTATGAGTTACGAACACATAATATTGCGGGGTGGTAAATATAACTACCTCACAATACTCAAGTTCTACTAAATATACTAATAGCAGCTAATTACGTGACAATATATTGTGTCTCAAAAAATTTGAATAATACTAATTGCAGCTAATTACATGGCAATATATTATGTCACAAAAAGTTGATAAATTATACGAGTTACAGGCACGCATTAGTTTATGATGAAAATTTAAACTATCACACACTACTACGTGCTAGTAAAATTAGAAATCAAACAACATACTGATTACATGATTTGACTTACACCAAATATATAATATTACAGGATGGTAAATTACTACTCCACGATACTCAAGTGGCACTAAATTTGTCATGTTACTACTATGAAATTAAGAATCAAATAATGTAATAATTACATGGCAATACATTACGTCACAAAAAGTTGAAAACTTGTATGAGTTACGAACACATAATATTGCGGGGTGGTAAATATAACTACCTCACAATACTCAAGTGCTACTAAATATACTAATAGCAGCTAATTACGTGACAATATATTGTGTCTCAAAAAAGTTGAATAATACTAATAGCAGCTAATTACATGGCAATATATTATGTCACAAAAAGTTGATAAATCATACGAGTTACAGGCACGCATTAGTTTATGATGAAAATTTAAACTATCACACACTACTACGTGCTAGTAAAATTAGAAATTAAACAACATACTGATTACATGATTTGACTTACACCAAATATATAATATTACAGGATGGTAAATTACTACTCCACGATACTCAAGTGGCACTAAATTTGTCATGTTACTACTATGAAATTAAGAATCAAATAATGTAATAATTACATGGCAATACATTACGTCACAAAAAGTTGAAAACTTGTATGAGTTACGAACACATAATATTGCGGGGTGGTAAATATAACTACCTCACAATACTCAAGTGCTACTAAATATACTAATAGCAGCTAATTACGTGACAATATATTGTGTCTCAAAAAAGTTGAATAATACTAATAGCAGCTAATTACTTGGCAATATATTATGTCACAAAAATTTGATAAATTATACGAGTTACAGGCACGCATTAGTTTATGATGAAAATTTAAACTATCACACACTACTACGTGCTAGTAAAATTAGAAATCAAACAACATACTGATTACATGATTTGACTTACACCAAATATATAATATTACAGGATGGTAAATTACTACTCCACGATACTCAAGTGGCACTAAATTTGTCATGTTACTACTATGAAATTAAGAATCAAATAATGTAATAATTACATGGCAATACATTACGTCACAAAAAGTTGAAAACTTGTATGAGTTACGAACACATAATATTGCGGGGTGGTAAATAGAACTACCTCACAATACTCAAGTGCTACTAAATATACTAATAGCAGCTAATTACGTGACAATATATTGTGTCTCAAAAAAGTTGAATAATACTAATTGCAGCTAATTACATGGCAATATATTATGTCACAAAAAGTTGATAAATTATACGAGTTACAGGCACGCATTAGTTTATGATGAAAATTTAAACTATCACACACTACTACGTGCTAGTAAAATTAGAAATCAAACAACATACTGATTACATGATTTGACTTACACCAAATATATAATATTACAGGATGGTAAATTACTACTCCACGATACTCAAGTGGCACTAAATTTGTCATGTTACTACTATGAAATTAAGAATCAAATAATGTAATAATTACATGGCAATACATTACGTCACAAAAAGTTGAAAACTTGTATGAGTTACGAACACATAATATTGCGGGGTGGTAAATATAACAACCTCACAATACTCAAGTGCTACTAAATATACTAATAGCAGCTAATTACATGACAATATATTGTGTCTCAAAAAAGTTGAATAATACTAATAGCAGCTAATAAATTGGCAATATATTATGTCACAAAAAGTTGATAAATTATACGAGTTACAGGCACGCATTAGTTTATGATGAAAATTTAAACTATCACACACTACTACGTGCTAGTAAAATTAGAAATCAAACAACATACTGATTACATGATTTGACTTACACCAAATATATAATATTACAGGATGGTAAATTACTACTCCACGATACTCAAGTGGCACTAAATTTGTCATGTTACTACTATGAAATTAAGAATCAAATAATGTAATAATTACATGGCAATACATTACGTCACAAAAAGTTGAAAACTTGTATGAGTTACGAACACATAATATTGCGGGGTGGTAAATATAACTACCTCACAATACTCAAGTGCTACTAAATATACTAATAGCAGCTAATTACGTGACAATATATTGTGTCTCAAAAAAGTTGAATAATACTAATAGCAGCTAATTACATGGCAATATATTATGTCACAAAAAGTTGATAAATCATACGAGTTACAGGCACGCATTAGTTTATGATGAAAATTTAAACTATCACACACTACTACGTGCTAGTAAAATTAGAAATTAAACAACATACTGATTACATGATTTGACTTACACCAAATATATAATATTACAGGATGGTAAATTACTACTCCACGATACTCAAGTGGCACTAAATTTGTCATGTTACTACTATGAAATTAAGAATCAAATAATGTAATAATTACATGGCAATACATTACGTCACAAAAAGTTGAAAACTTGTATGAGTTACGAACACATAATATTGCGGGGTGGTAAATATAACTACCTCACAATACTCAAGTGCTACTAAATATACTAATAGCAGCTAATTACGTGACAATATATTGTGTCTCAAAAAAGTTGAATAATACTAATAGCAGCTAATTACTTGGCAATATATTATGTCACAAAAATTTGATAAATTATACGAGTTACAGGCACGCATTAGTTTATGATGAAAATTTAAACTATCACACACTACTACGTGCTAGTAAAATTAGAAATCAAACAACATACTGATTACATGATTTGACTTACACCAAATATATAATATTACAGGATGGTAAATTACTACTCCACGATACTCAAGTGGCACTAAATTTGTCATGTTACTACTATGAAATTAAGAATCAAATAATGTAATAATTACATGGCAATACATTACGTCACAAAAAGTTGAAAACTTGTATGAGTTACGAACACATAATATTGCGGGGTGGTAAATAGAACTACCTCACAATACTCAAGTGCTACTAAATATACTAATAGCAGCTAATTACGTGACAATATATTGTGTCTCAAAAAAGTTGAATAATACTAATTGCAGCTAATTACATGGCAATATATTATGTCACAAAAAGTTGATAAATTATACGAGTTACAGGCACGCATTAGTTTATGATGAAAATTTAAACTATCACACACTACTACGTGCTAGTAAAATTAGAAATCAAACAACATACTGATTACATGATTTGACTTACACCAAATATATAATATTACAGGATGGTAAATTACTACTCCACGATACTCAAGTGGCACTAAATTTGTCATGTTACTACTATGAAATTAAGAATCAAATAATGTAATAATTACATGGCAATACATTACGTCACAAAAAGTTGAAAACTTGTATGAGTTACGAACACATAATATTGCGGGGTGGTAAATATAACAACCTCACAATACTCAAGTGCTACTAAATATACTAATAGCAGCTAATTACATGACAATATATTGTGTCTCAAAAAAGTTGAATAATACTAATAGCAGCTAATAAATTGGCAATATATTATGTCACAAAAAGTTGATAAATTATACGAGTTACAGGCACGCATTAGTTTATGATGAAAATTTAAACTATCACACACTACTACGTGCTAGTAAAATTAGAAATCAAACAACATACTGATTACATGATTTGACTTACACCAAATATATAATATTACAGGATGGTAAATTACTACTCCACGATACTCAAGTGGCACTAAATTTGTCATGTTACTACTATGAAATTAAGAATCAAATAATGTAATAATTACATGGCAATACATTACGTCACAAAAAGTTAAAAACTTGTATGAGTTACGAACACATAATATTGCGGGGTGGTAAATATAACTACCTCACAATACTCAAGTGCTACTAAATATACTAATAGCAGCTAATTACGTGACAATATATTGTGTCTCAAAAAAGTTGAATAATACTAATAGCAGCTAATTACATGGCAATATATTATGTCACCAAAATTTGATAAATTATACGAGTTACAGGCACGCATTAGTTTATGATGAAAATTTAAACTATCACACACTACTACGTGCTAGTAAAATTAGAAATCAAACAACATACTGATTACATGATTTGACTTACACAAAATATATAATATTACAGGATGGTAAATTACTACTCCACGATACTCAAGTGGCACTAAATTTGTCATGTTACTACTATGAAATTAAGAATCAAATAATGTAATAATTACATGGCAATACATTACGTCACAAAAAGTTGAAAACTTGTATGAGTTACGAACACATAATATTGCGGGGTGGTAAATATAACTACCTCACAATACTCAAGTGCTACTAAATATACTAATAGCAGCTAATTACGTGACAATATAATGTGTCTCAAAAAAGTTGAATAATACTAATAGCAGCTAATTACATGGCAATATATTATGTCACAAAAAGTTGATAAATTATACGAGTTACAGGCACGCATTAGTTTATGATGAAAATTTAAACTATCACACACTACTACGTGCTAGTAAAATTAGAAAACAAACAACATACTGATTACATGATTTGACTTACACCAAATATATAATATTACAGGATGGTAAATTACTACTCCACGATACTCAAGTGGCACTAAATTTGTCATGTTACTACTATGAAATTAAGAATCAAATAATGTAATAATTACATGGCAATACATTACGTCACAAAAAGTTGAAAACTTGTATGAGTTACGAACACATAATATTGCGGGGTGGTAAATATAACTACCTCACAATACTCAAGTGCTACTAAATATACTAATAGCAGCTAATTACGTGACAATAATTGCAGCTAATTACATGGCAATATATTATGTCACAAAAAGTTGATTAATTATACTAGTTACAGGCACGCATTAGTTTATGATGAAAATTTAAACTATCACACACTACTACGTGCTAGTAAAATTAGAAATCAAACAAGATACTGATTACATGATTTGACTTACACCAAATATATCTTACTATTACTATTAAATAAAAAGAACCACATACCTTAGCTAATGCCATCTCAGCACCCAACAGTTCGAGACTGTATACCTCTTCCCTACCGTACCAACTTTACCAATTCCACATGCTACCCTTTTCTTCCTCTTTGACTAATAACTACACCGCCTTCCATCTTTCTCCCTTTTAATTTGATTCCAATTTCTTTCTTTATAATCCATTCCTTCCCACCTCTAGCTTTTAATGGAGATTCTAGGTTGATAAATTTTACACCTTATGTTGCCCTCCGGTCTTTTAAATGTAAGTCAACTTAACTTTTCTACAATGTTTGATGGTCCCTGATTACTGTGCGTGGATGAGGCCTTCTTAGGCTGGCTTAAGTGTTACTTTTTCCGAGTAATTTTACACTTGGATCAATGTTAAAAGCTTGTATGTGACACTGATTTAAAAACTTTAATAAGATTATTTGAATGGTTATGCTAATTTTTTGATGATGCCTGGCTTGTTATGAGAATTATATTTGGATTATTTAAATGGTTATACCGCATAGATTACATGAATGATCAATGATGATGTGTAGGATTCGAATTTTTGCTAAGTTTGGATATGCGGTTTTAAAATTTCATTTCAGTTGTGGCTTTATATGTTGGTATTTGACAGCAGACGCCAATGTTAACAAGTACCTTGCAACTGTACTCTCATTCAAGAGCAAAAGATTGCATATTTGCATATCATAGCGTGAGGTATGTGCAATGACTTTTGCTTGGTCTATTAAATAAGTAATTCACTTCAGCCCGTCTGCTCTTGTTAATTGCTTGCAACAATCTTAGAACATATAACAACCTCTTCGCTTTTACTTCCCTAGGAGTCAAGTCTGATACAAATCTCCATTCGAGCCTAAAAGGTATGTTTTATGTGGATCACTTTGTATGTATAAGTTTATGGTTGTTTAATTTATTCTGATGGTACGTAGCATTCTTTACAGTTAGCCTCGTAGCAACTTCTTTTATATCTGAAAATCATAAGATTTCAGTTGCTGGATTTCTGGTGTGTCTTGACTCTTAATAGCTCCACTATTTTGGTTATGGCCAAGGTTATATAAAGGTTCGATTTTATTGGATTATATAAGTAAAATGCCACTTAGAGTTTTTAATATGTTGTTCTAGAGTCTCGTTTGAAAGCTTTTAAACGTGGTTGCTGTTTCTAAACTTGGTTCGTTGATAATAATCTTCAAGGAACGTAGCCTTCCGGGGAGAGCCTTGCAGCTGCAGGTGCTGCTGAAATGACCGAGAAAATTGCAGTTGCATTATTGGATGTGAGTCTTTATCATGCTTTTATATGTCAAACATTCTACCAATTAGATACGCTATAGTTTACTAATCACTAAATTTTCAATAACATCTATGTAACTGCACTATCTGTAACTTAGATTTCTTTTATGTAAGGACTGTTCGTTTATAAAATATTGAAGCTACTACAATTTCTCATGAAAGAATTATGATCAAAGGCACTGGAGGTGGGAGATGAGTTGTTAAAAATAGTGTAATGATTATCAAAGGCACCTGTGGGGTGCACAGATGGATTGGTAAAAATCCGTAGATAGTAGTATAATATAAAATTTCTTCAATTCGTGATATTAATACTTGTAAGCTATATTAAGATCAATATTTATTTATTTCTTTATTTTAGTGAGGTGTTCTTGATGGTTTGTATGTCAGTTTTTTAATGCTCAAATAATAATTACTCCCTCCGTTTCAAAATTATTGTCAGGAGACAAGAAGCACAAATATTAATAAAAGTGGGACCACTATAACTCTCAACCACTCAAATGAAATATTCCCTCATTATATTCTCTAGTTTTTACTAAAATAGGAAAGTGGACAATTAATTTGAAACATCCATAAAAGGAAATATGGACAATAAATATGAGACGGAGGGATTACATTAGTTAGGTTTTAAGATGATGAAACATACTATGACAGTATGACCTACTCAAATGATAGGTCAATAAGAAAATATATACAGACTATATATGTATGACGTGTAAATATGAATGGATTTGGGAGTGGATTTTGAAAGTGACAGGGAATGGGGTGGACTGCTTGAAACTGTTGCATTTGAAAGGACATAACTTTGTTTCTTTTAATTTTTATGATCTTCTATACTTGTTCTTTATCGAACATTTGAGTCACCTTAAGGCTTGAATCCATGCAAGTTGTTTTGTTAATGATTTAAATGACAAAACCCATATTCCGGCCACTCATTTGTATCTGAAATAAATAGGATTAGTACCCCTCCAGAATTTTTCCATTTAGAGTTTTTGCAAACAAAAAGACTACGTTTACAATGAGACTTCAATCCACACCACTTAGGTGAGTCACTTTGAATACACGCTGAAACTGTCAAATCAAAGACTCATTTTTCCTTGTAAACCACTTGCCGAACCTTAGAAGCCGAACATGAACCATTATGGCTTTGCACGGCCAAAGAGAATTACCTAGTAATATTACAGGATGGTAAATTACTACTCCACGATACTCAAGTGGCACTAAATTTGTCATGTTACTACTATGAAATTAAGAATCAAATAATGTAATAATTACATGGCAATACATTACGTCACAAAAAGTTGAAAACTTGTATGAGTTACGAACACATAATATTGCGGGGTGGTAAATATAACTACCTCACAATACTCAAGTGCTACTAAATATACTAATAGCAGCTAATTACGTGACAATATATTGTGTCTCAAAAAAGTTGAATAATACTAATAGCAGCTAATTACATGGCAATATATTATGTCACAAAAAGTTGATAAATTATACGAGTTACAGGCACGCATTAGTTTATGATGAAAATTTAAACTATCACACACTACTACGTGCTAGTAAATAATACTAATAGCAACTTAAAGACACTTTGCAATATATTGTGTCTCAAAAAAGTTGAATAATACTAATAGCAGCTAATTACATGGCAATATATTATGTCACAAAAAGTTGATAAATTATACGAGTTACAGGCACGCATTAGTTTATGATGAAAATTTAAACTATCACACACTACTACGTGCTAGTAAATAATACTAATAGCAACTTAAAGACACTTTGCACACCACAATATATAAACAAGCACAATTTCTACTACTTGACTGATGTGGGACTTAAATTTCGTATAATTTTTTTATAGAATACGATCACATGATTTCTTTATAAAACCGATATTCAGCTGAATTCAATTTATTAATAGTGATTATGAACTCTTTTTGGATGCCTTTTTTCTTTTTTTATTTTGTGAACTTGGATGCCTATTTAATTAATGTTTGAGTTAAGTAAGAAAATGGTTGAGTCGTGGTAGAAAAATAATGTTCGAAAGGCAAAAGCTTTTCTTTCTATATATACTTTTGAAATTATTAAGATTTTATTAAATAGGTTTTGCTAACATATATCAATTGGATGCATGTTTAGCTTCTTATATATAGAAGGTTCATGTTAATTAATATCAAAATTTTATCTAACCAAAGTAATTTTAAAGTTTAATTAATATTAACAAGTGACCACTGGACATAAGTTAGCGTGTGGTTAATAAACGCAGACTTTCTAGTTTTACTAAAATGCATTAAATAAACATTAAATAAAGTGATAAATCACTATATTTTAAATAAACCAAAACATTGTTTTTATTTACATGTTAATATGTTCCCGGTGGGTATACGTTAGCAAAACATTTTTTAATTAAAAAGAAATTTTATATTCATTTATTGCACTTTACGGTGTACCTAGTGAAAACATATTAGCAAAACCTTTTTAAGTTTAGGCTTTTTAGCTTATTACTCTAACAACTTAATCTATAAGCTTAAATAAGCTATAAGCTAAACTTGATAAGTCTACGAACCCAATAAAATAAGTTTATTAGCTTAATATCGATCAAATTAAACTTATACTCTCTCTGTCCCATATTAAATGTCCAGTTTGAATTTTCTAAGTCTTTCTTTCTTAACTTTGACCATAAATACTTTTGGTTGTGTTATATATTATTTGATACAAAATGTATGAATAGATTGAGTTTTAAATGTATTTCCACTACGTATTGCTTTTATCTAATACTATATAACACAAGCAAAAATATTTAAGGTCAAAGTTGTAAAAGAAAGACTTGAAAAGTCAAAACTAGATATTTAGTATGGGACGGAGGGAGTAACATACTAATTACGTTGCAAAACATCTAAGAGAAGAAGTTAAGTGCAGATTTCATTAGAAAACATGTGTCACGATAGCAAACATGACCCCCCAACTTATCGCTACGTTAACTTTTTATACGAGAACCAACTTCATTACAAATATATATCCATGTTATACACAAATATAACTCACAATATATTCTCACACACACAAATACAATTTCTCTTTGCACACATCTCGATCTTGTGATCGATCGAGTTTTTCACAAAACCAAAGGACAACGCGTCACATGAGGTGACGTTTATAAGAACGACGCGTTTTAGGTGAGGGACAACGCGTCAAAACCACCTTTATTACCACCAGCTTCTATTTTGTAAGATGATGAATTTAAGGGTTAATGTCATAAAAATGTAAAGTACTTTATGGAATTACCCAATTTTTCTTATTAATATCACGTTTTGTTTCATCTTTAGTAATTATACTTATATGTGATGATTGATAATGATAATATTTTTCTGAATTCTCAATTGGTAATCAATATAATCGCTTAAATTGTCTGATGTGTCATTTTCTATACGGAATTATCAACAAACTTTGACTCTTTAACCAATGTGTTAAGAAAACGATGCAAAATAAAAATGTAAAATAACCGAATATATTTAAGTTTTTCAAAATATGTCACCACATGATAAAAAAAGGCAAAAAAGTTTGCATTTGATGAGACCCGACTTAACTCGAGAATCTCCGTTTGGCCGGGGGTGAGGATGAAACAAATACAACAACATTTAAGTATAACTTATTTATGATATGTTGGTTGTAAACGAACTGAACGTTTAGTTAACATTTCATGAAGTGTTCGATAAAAAGTTCGTTTATGCTCGTTTATTTATTAAATGAACGAACATGTATGTTACTATGTTAGGTTCGTTTATTTAAATGAACGAACATGAATAAAAGTCGTATCCGCTCATTTATGTTTATGAACATCTGATTATGCTATATCATATATTTTAATTGTATACTTTAAAATTTAGTTTGTTTAAACAAAGCAACACATATAAAACAAAATTATGCATAATTTAATAAAGTTTATGTTTTTTTTTTTTTTTTTTTTAAATTCATTTATGTTCGAACGTTCATGTTCGTTTAGGGTCCATCTAGTGTCTTAATAAACGAACATGAACAACTCATTTCTCAACTCATAATTTAATAAAGTTTATGTTTGCCTATTACCAAGTGAATATTGAGAAAATAATTACCAAAGTGAATCGAGGAAAAGGTGCCAATACACAAAAAGTTGAGAACTTGTAAAAAATTGTTCACATTGCTTGATTATTTGAGATGATAGATTTTATCATCTCATGAACTCAAGCATGCGAATTAGATAATACTAAGAGCAAAGGGTTTGGGTGCAAGATAACATGCCAAAAGAAAGAAAAAAAATACCAATGGCATGCCATTACATTACCATCCAACGTGCTATTCGTGAGTCAAAGTTAACTTTTTGTGATTTGAGCCAGTGCATTGGCTCACGCCAAATGCACTTTTATGTTTTTTTTGTGTTTGAATTGTGAGTGAGTGATATATTTGGTTGGGTATTTTGTGAGACCTACATGTGATGTTAGTGGTGTGTTATGAAGGAGGGGTTTGTAATTATTGGTGTGTTATTGGGAGGTGTATGATGTGACGTTGAGGTGGCAGACGAATAACACGTTATTCGCGTTTACCATACCTTGAACTCTAACACCAACCTATGATAACCATATCCACCGCATTATACAAACAAAGCACAGTTTCCACCGCAATATACAAACAAAGCACAGTTTCCACTCTTTGACCAATGTGAGGCTCAAAACTTTAAACAAGTATTAAAATGTTGCTCAAGAGAAAATACATTTTTGTTGCAGTAATCAAATAACAATTATGTTCTTTATATGAACAGTAAAAAACAAGATAGTAACTTTACCTTTGGGAATATGAATAGAATATCATAAATAATAAGTACACAATCAAATGTTCATTGTGATTACGAGTACACCATCAAATGTTCAGTTATATGCGTATTCGTCATATAAATTTCAATCTTCTATCTGTTAGATGATAGATTAAGGCCAAAACTTAATTGAAGGTTTAGGTCCATTAAAATTAAAGTTTGGTATGCTTGTTCAATAAGCTATGATGTATTCATTATAAATACATATGCACTCTTTATTATGTAGACACACAAAACATATCAATAAATATATCTTTGCTATCTTTCATGGTATCCGAGCTTTAGGTAAGATCCACCTCCAAAATTTACATCCTCCGGTAATCAGCTAGTTGCCGGTGAACCGGAGGGATCACAATAATTTTCGCTTTATTGTTTATTTTTTTAAGATTTTGTTTGTCGTATTTAATACATAAACCCTAAACTCTAGCCGTCAAAGCACACACAATATGTTGAGTTGCCTTCAATCAATTACATATTTTTCTTTCTCATCAAATTGTTTTCATTGTTGAAGATCATTGTCGTTGACAACAAAGTTGACCACCAAATTGTCGCTCCCTCCTAAAGGCAAAGTAGGCCATGACGTAAAAAAAATAGCAAACGTCATAAAAAATGGAGGAAATCACGATGCAGTATACAATTATGTCGCCAAATACAAGTCCATCTCCGTACACATGAACAACGAAAAAGATGAGAAAAGAAAAGAAGCATAGAAGAAAAAGGTGATTTCAACAATTTATCCAGTTTGTACGTCCGAGAACCTCCCGTTCAAACTGCAGGTGACTGTTAGATGATAGGTTAAGGGCCAAACTTAACTGAAGGTTTGAATCCATTAAGATTAGGGTTTGGTATGCTTGTTCAATAAGCTATGTATTCATTATAAATACATATGCACTCTTTATTATGTAGACACACAAAACATATCAATAAATATATCTTTGCTATCTTTCACTATCATCGTCTGTTGTAATTTAATCCGGTGATTTGAGAGTTGCTTTTAATTGTTAATATCTATGACAAATATACCTCGCAACATACTTACACACATAGAAAATTCAATTTATATCTCTGCCCACAACTTAATCTTGTGATTGACCGAGTTCTCCACAAAACCAAGAGACAACGCGTCACATGGGGTGAAATTTATAGAAAACCACGCGTATTGGGTGGGGGACAACGCGTCGGAACCCACCTTAGGCTTAATTTTGTGAGTTGGTAACTTTAAGGGTTCATGTAATAAAAATGTAAAGTACTTTGCAGAATTCTCCATTTTACATATCAAAATCTTTTTTTTTGTCCGCTTTAGTAAATACTTAATTGCGATGTTTCATAATGATAATTATTTTTCCAACTTTTCAATTGGTAAACAGTATAACATTTGAAATTTTGATGTGTCATTTGGTATACTCAATTATCGACAAGTTTTGACCTTTTTAATCGATGTCTTAAGAAAACAATGCAAAATAAAAAAGTAAAATAATCGAAGAAAATTTAATTTCTCTTAACACGTCACAACAAATTAGGGAAGGCAAAAAAAACTTGTAAAAACAATGCAAAATAAAAAAGTAAAATAATCGAAGAAAATTTAATTTCTCTTAACACGTCACGACAAATTAGGGAAAGCAAAAAAAACTTGTACCCGATGACACCCGATTTGATTGGGGAATTCTCGTTTGGCAGAGGATGAGGACAACGTTTAAGTAAAACTTATTTATGATATGTTAGTCGATTACCGGTTGAACATTGAGAAAAAAATTACGATTGTGACTCACCAATGTGTGGATAATTGCCAAAGTGCAGATTGAGAAAAAGGTGAGGATAAACAAAAAGTTGAGAACTTGTATGAATTACTCACATTGCAAAGAACACTCGGAGATTAACCATCTCCCGAACTCAAGCACATGCGAATATATAATACTAATAGCAACTTATGATATCCAAATCCACTTCAATATATAAACAAAGCACAATTTCCACTCTTTGGCCGATGCGGGATTCAAAACTTCAAACAAGTATTATAAATTCGCTTAAGAGAAACAACATTTTTGTTGCAGCAATCAAATAACAATTATGTTCTTTATATGAAAACTTAAAAACAAGACAGTAACTTTGCCTATGAGAGTACGAATAGAATATCGAAATATGATCACACAGGTACTTGATCAAACAGATATTGATTACGATATCTTTATGTGAAATTTTGTATTTGATTATCAAAGTCTGAATTAACTAAGAAATTTTATGAAATTGGTAGAAAATGTGGTTGGGAAGTAAAAAGTTGACTGTTAATTTTATGAAATTGACGATGAAGGCTAAAAAAATTAAAACTTGCGTTTTCATATAGCAAAACGAGGCATGTTTATTCTATCTAAACCAAAATCTACCATAGCTTACCGCACTTCTTAATCCAACGAACTCTTTTAGCTCCTCTGCAAACTGCATGGAACAACAAAGTATAGCCAATTGAGGGGGTCAAGTGACCCCACTAAAATGCTATCAAGAATTTGCAGTGACCCCTAAAGGAAGTTACGACACTAATATGAGTATTGTCGTATCAATTTCAATCTTCATTCTTTGTGTTGCAATTTCATCCAAGGATTTGATCGGAGTTGCTTATGAACGTGTAATATCTATGATTGTCATCTTTCACATATTCGTCATGTTACTACTATAAATTTAGGAATCAAACGACATATTGATTACATGATAATATTGTGCGTCTCAAAAAGTTGAGAACTTGCATGACTTACTAACAACGAATATTACTGGTGGTAAATTTAACTATCCCTCAATACTCGAGTGTCACTAGTATTCGTAATGTTACTATTATGAAATTAAGAATCAAATAATGTACTAATATATGGCAGTTGCGTCAAAAAGTTTAGAACTACTAATTACATGACAATTGCGTTAGAGAAAATTGAGAACTTTTATGAGTTAGAACTTAGAACTACTAATTACATGACAATTACGTCACAAAAAAGTTAAGAACTTTTATGAGTTAGGAATACTAAGTGGATGGGACGATAATTTTAACTATCCTACAACTCTCAGTGCTCGTAAATAATACTAGCTTAGCAACTTGTGCTTACGTTGCTATAAGTTAGGAACTACTAATTACATGAAAAATTACGTAACAAAAAAAGTTGCGTAACAAGCATAATATTTATTCACTGACATTGCACACTACAATATATAAACAAGCATAATTTGTATTCACTGACCGATGTGGGACTTTGTATGAGTTTCCAAAATACTTGCTCATAAGATACAAATATCTTGTTGCTCTAATAAAGAAATATTTGTGTTCCTCATGCAAAAAGTTAAAAACAAGATAGAAACTTTACCTTTATAAATACGGGATTATGAATGTCTAAAATCACATATTCGTCGTCTTACTATTATAACATTACGAATCAAACAAAATATTGATTACATGATAATATAACGCGTCACAAAAAGTTAAGAACTTCCATGACTTAGTAACAATGAATATTACGGGATGATAAATTTAACTACCCCACGATACTCAAGTGCCACTAATATTCGTCATGTTACTATTATGAAATTAAGAATCAAATAACATACTAATATATTACAGTAGCGTCAAAAAGTTTAGAACTACTAATTACATGAAAATTGCGTCAAAAAAAGTTGAAAACTTGTATGAATCAGGACATAGAACTGCTAATTACATGACAATTACATCACAAAGTTAGAACTTAGAACTACTAATTATATGACAATTACATCACAAAAAGTTAAGGAACACTAAATGGATGGGATGATAAAATTTAACTATCCTACAACTCACAAAAAGTTAAGGAACACTAAATGGATGGGATGATAAAATTTAACTATCCTACAACTCTTAGTGTTGGTAAATAATATTAATAACATAGCAACTTGTGCGACGACTTGGAAGGAGATTGTCTCAATTTACAATTTTAGTCAAGTGCTTTTTACAAACTTGAGACAATACTTTTCCTTTACGCTTATGTTGCACACCACAATATATAAACAAGCAGAATTTTTGTTCACTGACCTATGTGGGACTTTGTATAAGTTTCCAAAATATTTTCTCAATGCTCTAATAAAATTTTTTGTTTGCTCTTTATGTTCTCTAAATAAAAAGTTAAAAACAACATTAAATCTTTACCGGCCTTTAGAAGTAGGAATAGGATATGATCGCACAGTTTCTTGACTAAACCGATTCTCAAGTGAATTCAATTATCTTTATGGACAATGAAATTATATGATTTGCATACCTAGAACTTTAGGTACTCATTGGTGGCGTTATGTGGTGATGTGGGAAAAGTGTTGTTACCTCAATATTTTTTTTCCACAACATCAAGATAATGTTATAATAAAAACGTAAAATATGCGACGACTTGCCGGGTGAGGATGACACGAGGCACGAAGACACCACCATCGGTGTCTTTTCGGTACCATCATGCTGGCGTTGTAGTACCAAACCAGAGGCGGTACCAGAAAAACTTTCTAGAGGGAGCAAAAGTTAAAAGTGTATGCTAGGTCAGGTCATGTCAGTAACTCGACCTTTGTTGCAATAATAAAATCAAGTTTACTTGAATGAAAGTGATTTTTTTGTTTATTTGTTTGCATGCGAGAACTAAAACTAAGAATAGGTGATGATATGCATAATATTTAGCACACATATATATTTTTTTAATTCATATTTACACAAGTAGTTGAAGAAAAATAAAAAATTTGATGACAAAATTTCACAAATATGTATGGAGTAGCACAGGAATCGAACATCATATCTCCAAGAAAGTGCAAATGTCCTTAACCATTTTAGTATGATGTAGCTATTGGACAAATTTTCACCATTATACTATTTACCCATTTTAAAAATCACTTATCATCTTCAAAAAATCGACATTACTCGAGTGAACTTTGCGAGGGCAGTTGCCCACACTGCCCCATTGTGGTACCGCCCATGGTATCAACCCAACCCAAAACGAAAACGTACCAGAAGCTCTGTTGGAAATGTATATATTTACAAATACGTTAATGTCCGGATTCAAACTCGTGACCATAGGATTGCACACATTAGCGAATGAGAATTAAAGTTAAATTATTAATGTTTATGTTTACGATTAATTATTGCACATAAAGTCCGTCTAACGATCGTTAAGTATTTAACGGAAAATAACTAACGACCGTTAACTGTAAAGAGAAGGACTTATAGTGAAAAATCTTAAAATGGAAAAGATTTGGGAAACCCTTTTGGGGCTCAATGTGGCGGGCATAGGGATGGGTTCTCAACCCAAACCCTAACTTGTTCCTAAAGATTTCTAAACACTATAAATACAAAGGCTAGGGTTTAGGGTTTCTCATCGCTTCACTTTGTGCACTGAATTAACCCTAGATCTCTCCTTCTCCTCCCTCTTGCAATTCTCGGCCGAACCCCCTCCATAGGGTGTTTTGGTTTTGTTTTTTTTTTGTTTTTTTGTTTTTTTTTTTTTTTATAAAACAAGGATTTGTGTTAGATTTAGCAATCGCTTGATTCGTTGGTTAATTCGTGTGTACAAAACTGTGGTAGTAAGACACTATTCTTACACCTAATTAGTTTGAGTTGTAAAACGGTAAGGGACAACTCTTCAAACCACTTTTTCTGTTTTGTTCAAGAGATCTGACATTCGCAAGAGGTATGTTACGTTTTTAATTCAGTTAATTAGTTATTTGTTATGATTTTAAGTCTTCCGCTGTGTACTCTTGATGTCTACATGTTTTATTGTATGTCATATATTATAAACTTAACAAGCTATTGACATCAAATAATTGAGAAGTTCATGCATACATATTTACCTTTTTCTAAATTTGCATAGTTCTTTTCTTAATTTTAAATGAAATATTCCGCATATCAATGTGCAAATGCTATAGAGACATTATAGCTAATTACTCCGTACTCAAAGATAACCAAAATGACATTGGATAAATGAAAATTTCAGGCAATGTGTTCATGGGCGGAGCCAGAAATTTTTTGTCGGTGGGGCAAAATATATGATAACTTTTAAAAACTACAATAAAAATTGGTTCGTTGGAGGGTCATATTACAAAAATAGCCGATTTTTTTTGAAAATTTACACAACAATTTTTTTCGCCGAGGGGTCCCATGACCCCCCCGGACCCCCTTATCTCCGCCCCTGAATGTGTTTGCATTCCAAACCTTCTCGAACATATTTGAAACTAAATTACTCGACGTGGTAGTTTTTGGCCCGACTCTCGGTTTAACTCGACCTCGTCTAGACATGCAAGACCCACCCACTTTCGTCGTGTTGCGATTTTGTTAATCGTGCAGCAATTTCGTCCAATGATTTGATCGAAGCTGGTTATGAATGTGTAATATCCATGATATTGGTCATGTTACTACTATAAAATTAGAAATCAAACATATTGATCACAAGGAAATACAATGTGTCACCAAAAGTAAAAAACTTGTATGATTACACCGAATTTTAAAAGGGTGGCAAATTTAACCAACCATTATACTCGACTGCCACTAATATTCGTCATGTTACTACTATGAAACTAAGAATCAAATAACGTACTAATTACATGATTGTGTCACAAAAAGTTGAGAACTTGTATAAGTTGCTAACACTTCAAGAATTTTTGTGTGGTAAATTAACTACCCACAATACTACAAGTGAGAGTAAATAATACTAATAGCAACTGATGATAATGTTGCACACGATAATATATAAACAAGCACAATTTCTGCTCTTTGACTGATGTGGGACTTAAACATCATATAAGTTTCGAAAATACATGCTCAAAACACACTATATTTTTGTTGCTCTAATAAAAAATAATTGTGCTCTTTATGCAAAAAGTTAAAAACAAAAACAAGATAGATACTTTACCTTTATAAAAACAAATAGAATATAGAATATGATCACACGATTTATTTATTTATTAAACTGATATTCAACTGAATTCAATTTATTGATACTGATTATGAACACTTTTTGGATGCCTAATTGATGAATTAATCGAGTTAAGTAAGAAAATGGTTGAGGCGTGGTTGAAAATATTGTTCAAAGGGCAAAAACATTTCTTTCTATATATAGAAATTATTAAGATTCTAGAAACGGGTTTCAGAGTACATTATAACTTTTATTAATTGAGGAGCGAAACGACGTCGTATTCTACAGTTAAAACCCGATTTCGACCCGGCCTATTGTGAGTGAGAGCTACAGTGCTTATGCCATTTTTTTGTCGTTTCAAGCGTTACAAAAGCTGTTTCGTTGTCGTTTCGGGTAAGCAAAACCCGGAATCCAACATCACCGCCTCACAGTTGCTTCTTATTATACCAAACTTAAAAGGGCGCCAACCCATTCACTTCCCCTAGAAATTTCCAGATCCCCTTGCCAAAAAAATAGCCCCTCCCTGCTTCGAGTTTCCACCACCTTCATCATACTCCTTTGGGTTTAGTATTAATTAAAGATTCATGATTTTTGGGTGTGGAAGGCAGACACAAGGAGGGACAAGACGAGACTGATGAGGGTTCTGAAGAATCTTAGTCCGCCATTATGGGTTTGTGTTTCATTTATATCTTCGACTTTTTACACTTTCATTGTGTTTGATTATTGATGTGATATGTTAGTTTTTGGTGATTTGTGAAAAAAAAAGGTAGTTAATTTGATTTCATTTTGAGGGCTATAGTTACTTTTCCGGAAAGTTAGGCGTAAAATTTGCATACTGTACCGATATGAAGCTTGCGTTTGTTATGAAATAGAAAGTTTGCATAGAAAATTTGTTACAAATAGAATTTAATACAGTAATAATTTGAAAACACAGAAAATTAGCATTTGGGAGAAGCTAGCTTTTGTCAGCATCATATTCTCAAATTTTGAATCTTTGTGAAGCTATTCTTGATAAAACGAATAGTGTCGATGAGATGCTTAAAAAGTTAAACATAACTGATTTGGTTTGAAATGTGCGCGGTAAGTTGTTAAATTATTGCCCTGCCTTTACAATTTAAAAGGTAAACTTTAAATGGCATATAACTTTACAAGGTTGCCTTAACTTGCCTATGTAATGCAAGTAAATTGAAGTAGCAAATGATTCTCCTCTGTTTTACAAAGGGAATATATCTTATGTGATTTTGTAAAGGCAGTAGATTTGTATGGTCGACTCTTTATAGGACTATGTTGCCAAAGAGCTTATTCTGTTTAATTATTTGCTTGATTACCATTTTTTGTGGGTGTCGTTTATATGGTGCAAACATAATAGAGATGTCGATATGGGTCTTGATTGCTTGAATTGATGTGAGGAAAAATGAGACCCTCAGAATAAAGTATTGGAGGACAAAGGAACAAGACGATTACAATACGTCGCGCATACATAGGACCCACAAAGAAAAGGAAAAATAATTTTAGTATTTGTCGTGTACATTCAAATAACTTTAAGTGCGTATATTTAACTTCTCGACATGCAGAACATCCTTCAAAAAACAGCCATTCTCGAGAGATGAATAACAGAAAGAAGGCCATTTATCCAGCTTCTTTAACAATAGGAGAGTCTCAAGATCGTAAAGAGGCCGAGTCAGTCGACACTCTACAACAATTACTAATTGCAGAAAACTTGCTACCTGAAATACTCGATGATTATCAAATGATGTTGAGGTAAAAGTTTATTATCTTGGCCTAACTTTTGCTAATTAAAATGTTATTAGAACGATAAGTTACAAATCAATCCTTAACTGCAGATACTTGAAAGCCAGTAACTTCAATATCGAAGACACTAAAAACACGTGGATCAGCATGCTTCGCTGGAGGAAAGACTTTGGAACTGACACCATTTTTGAGGTAAATCCATAAGTGAAATTGAAAACGCCTCATATCAAAATATGCTAACAGGTTTTTGTTTCACTTTTCTTTTTTGGTAGGATTTCAAGTTCAGCGAATTGGATAAAGTTCTGAAGTACTTTTCTTAGAGTTATCATGGTACTGACAAGGAGGGACGCCAGTTTACATAGAAATTTTAGGACAAGCTGACCCGAAGAAGCTTATGAAAGTCACAACTATTGAACGATGGGAGAGTAGTCAACGACACAGTAATCTTGGAATGAGAAGGCGCACTTCTCAAATTTTTTGACGTTATTGTTTTTGCTCAGGTGTAGCTGTTGTATATTCAGGTCTTGGGATGGTAAGAGTCGTAAGACACACTTCAAAAGAATTATGCTTTACTCATCGAGCACATGGTTTCAGTTTTGAGGGTTTTTTTGGCCGGTGGAATTTTTTTAGGAATTACATTTGATAAGGTATGTAAATTTAATGTCGGCTCAATTGATTATTATATTTCATGTGTATTTTACCGCCAGTTCTGAAAATCGTTGCTTGCTATACTATGGTTAGCTAATGGGTGGATAATGGTTTATTGATTATTACATGTTTCTATATTGATTGATTTTTTTGTGCAGGGTCTAAACCTGTTAGAAACATGGGAGTATTCAGCCCGCTATTACGCCAGGTTGATAAGCTCACAAGCCTTATATTTGAACTTATTAGCTCTTCATATTTTCAAGCCAACATTATAGGCGCGCTACCACGAGGACAGTCACAAATGACGAATGTTTGGATGTACATGCACAAAGTCAGTCACACTCTAACCTTTATGTATCCATTTTTGTTGATATAATGGTTTCTCTTCTCTCTTTAGTTGCATCTGTTTTTTTCGCGTCTTATGCAGGTACCCTTTCCAAAGGTGGTGATGGCTATGAAGCACAGCCGGACCATACAGAAAATCGAATGGTATGTAGCGTTGTGGCAGGACTCATGTTTGCGTCCATATTTCATCAGTAGTTGTTGGTTGTTTACTATCTGTTGCATGAGAATTTGCAGCATGTTGTTCAACCTCCTCCTCTTCAATAGGAAACTGTGGTAAACCAATATCAGCTTAAAAATTCAGATATGTTGGATGGTGGAATACGAGAGGTCGTGTGGGATTTTGCAACTGGTACGGTTCATGATTGATTGGTTTATTCATCGGGTGTTACACGTAATGTATTTGGACCTGAACATCCTGTATGCAATTCTCAAGAGGGTGTAAACACTGTCGTTTGGCATGTGTGTAGTGACCAGCCTATGATGCCCCAAACTTCATGTTCAATCTCAGGTACATTTTCTTAGCTGCTTATATGACAGTTCGTGCACGTTCGTTTTGCAGTTCCTTGACTGTATGTTGCGTTATTACAGGTGTTGTTGGTAGAGTGTCGGTCGACAGAGGTACCACCCACGCATGTGAAATTGGCACTCCAACATCAGGTATGTATGTTTTCTTTATTCACTTTTACTTGGCTGGTCTATTTTACATCGACCTTTCACAACCTCTTAATTTTTCTCAATGCGCTATAGGTTCTCAACGACAAATGCAGATGGGTAGAAAAAGGACATTTGCTAAGGTGCATTCAGGTTTGCTTATGTGCATTCATGTCTTTTCGTTCGAATGATATATTCATACGCGAGAAATAATTTTTAACCTTTTGGTGTGTTCGTAGCCCGTCATGAATTCGCAACCCGAACTGCAATTTTTGATAACCTTCCATCTCGCATTCCCAAGCCTACGGCATCTCCACATACGAATAAATTACCTCAGCAACCGTCTGTCTTGGACATCACAGGTTAACACGCTTTCTGTATATGCTCTACCCCTCTCTTTAACGGTACAATGTAGTTCGTCACATATCTCTAACTATGTTGGCTAGCTCCCAACAGTTAACACACACTCTTACACGTTGCAAAATTGCATACGCAGGGAATCCGTAGGCTGATGCACGTCCTACGATAATGAAGTGGCTAACAGACTCATAAAGATCTCAAATTGGTTAATTGGGTTCGGGTTTCCTTGGATCATGGAATTGGGCTAGCTGTTCCAGTGCCAATCAGGGGCATATCACAGTTTACCGGTAAGTGTTTAAGTATAGATATACGACAAATTCACCTTTACATATGCCTAAATGGCTAACTATGTTTAGCATTTTCTGTGATTGCGTATGTCTTTTTATATGTATAGAAAGTGGGCAGCATGAATGCATGTGTAGGTACCTTTTAAAGCCAACTACCAGAGTTAACGTACAGTAACTTGAGTTCATTGTCAATTGCAGTGTCACACATCAAACTTGCAGCTGCAAATGAAAATGAAAAGCAGCAATTGCAGCGGTTTTCCAACGCTTGCAAAGGAATTCTTCAGGTATAATCATCCTCTTAACACATCAACCATAATCTTGCTTAAATATCCAACATGTTTTTTAGCATCTATTAAAGGTGGAAAAATGGGTCGGCCAGACATCTTGGGTAACCTGATATAAGCAGATTATGCTAGATAGCTTATAGACATTCATGTTTTTATTTGAAATGGATATTTAAGCATGACTATGGTGGACAGCCACTAACTTACTGCACAATTATTATTATTATTTTTTTTCTTTTAATTTTTAAGCTTATGCTTAGAAGACTACAAAAAAGGTTCATATCTTCGACGACTAACTTACATTTGTTTATTCAGAGATTGTGGCAAGGTACAACGCACACGCATCAGTTGCATACAATTTATGTAGTCAAATGTTTATTCCTCTGAATTTTTAAGCTTATGCTTTATATTGTAGGTTCCTGAGATCATGAAGTTGGACACTGGAAAAGATCCGAGAACTTATATCAACGCTATGCTGGCGAATCTCCTGATTGGTGAGGTTTGTTTTATGCTTTTACAAATGTCTTTGACAACAAATTGACAAAAATACTTCAAAACATGAGTTTTAATATAATCATTGTCTTCAGGTCAAACGGAAAGTGGCGAAACAAACAGTAACGACTTCTGTTTATAGTGCTACATTTGTTGGAGAATGGGAGCAAATCAAAGGTAGATTACAAAAAAGGGTCATATTTTCCATTATCAACTTACTTCGGCTTATGCGAAAGCGAGTGGTGAAAAGCTTATCTAAAAAGATTAGTTTGCTGCAACCATTTTTATAGTATATTGTTGTTGGTCACCATATTAAATTGCAACCTATCATCTTGCCGTAGGTCATGCTGAAGGCTGTTGGGAAGATAGTTGATGATGCGCGTGGTACGATGTTTTGGTTGGATGCTAAAAACTACACAGTCGACAAGGCAGCATCATCCAAGGACTAGAGAAGATTTGTTGACAATACAGCGTATAAAGTTAAATGCAAAAAACCCGCCGCAACGCGCGGGTACCTAATCTTGTTAGTATTAAAGAAGAGTAACTACGACTTTGATACTTTTGTTTTCGAGCTGGGTGGTCTCAATGAAAAAGTATGGTATTAAGCATACAACTTTAGATATAAATGGTAAAAATGTAAGATGCACAAAATCGACAAAGGATTTTGAATACTTACCTCAACTCACCTTAACATATTTGATAAAATTAAAAGAAGACTAAAATACACCGTTCGTCCCTAAACTTGTTGCTGTGCATCGCGATGAGACAAACTTGGGCCTTTTCCTCGTCCGGAGTCCTTTGACCATATTTCCGTTAGTCAAGCACGTCAGTTGCCGTTTGATTTGTCTTTAGTCCAAGGGCACAATTGTCATTTTACCAATGTCAAGTAATTAATGTTACCGTGTCAGTCCACTTGTTTACCGGGGGCGCTACAGTAAAATCTTGCTAATAAAAGGGAAAGTTTATCACCACTCATCCTTTATCTTTCCTATCCACTAAAATCTTATCTTCTTCACCGACGGTAAAATCTGAAAAATGGTGCTGTGTTCATGCAACAGAAGGGCTGTCATTCGATC